>WNNJ02000680.1:0-107642 GCA_012934845.2 Pomphorhynchus laevis | reverse complement strand
CAGTAGATGTATGAGAGGCAATTGGACGAGCTGATTCAACTAAAGAACAACTAGAGCGACATAGACGACGAATAGCAAGATCGTCGGAGTCACAATGCCAGGATTCGGTAATGCAGAGAATATCGATGGATAATTGATCGAAGATATCAAGGAGCATATCAGCTTTATGAAGAATGGAGCGAGTGTTGAACAGACTAAGACGAAAAGTATGCTTAGGAGCGAGATCGACTAGCGAAGAAGACAAGGGGGAGAGATGGGACGCCATCGAATTTTTGGCCTTGTGTGTACAACGTGAAAATTTACATTGATTTGACGTATAGATAAGGATGACTCGCCGTTTGTTTCACGTCGATGTTTCTCAATGCGAGCTAAATTGAGCTGGGCAATATCAGAATGGGAGCGGTCAGGAAAGATACGACAAGTAGACGAAGTGGTCAGAAGTTTAAAACGTTGGGAAAGTACCAAGGATGCGTGTAAACTATGTCGGAAAACGATTATTAGGAGTGGAGGAGTGAGATGATTGGATTTAGTGGATTTGTTTAAACGGATTAAAGATACAGGAGCGATATTACTGAAGAGGGATGGATTATTATTAGGAAGAATGGTTGCTAGGTTAGACCTGAAAGCAGATACATCATCATCGAGGCGACATTGAGGAGAAGCAGATTCGGAAACCTTTAAATTAGATATGATAATGCATCGATCGCGCGAAGCAAAACGATTACGTGGTGGTGGACGGACAGACCTGGTAGTAGTAGAGGCAGAAGAGGAGATAAACGTGGAAATGACAGGGTTGCTAAGTGAAGATTTAAGATAGTTTGGAGCATGTGTGACAGGAGTGGATTGTGGAATCGGTTGATCGGAGATGTTACTGGAGATGATTTTGACGGAAGGATGTAAATTATTGATAGGTGATACGGTTGGAGCATGTGTGACAGAAGTGGATTGTTGAATAGGTTGAACGGAGATGTTACTGGAGATAATTTTGACAGAAGGATGTAAATTATTGAGAAGTGATACGGTAGAGGTAGAGTAAGGAGTACGTAAAGAGAAGAAAGAAGTATGAGATGTATTTAGATGTGGGGAGGAATAGGAAAAATGAGGTACGAGATTAAGGCCTTGACTGTTTGCATTGTTAGGAAGATGAAGATTAAGGGAAGTTTTATCCGTAGTTAAAGGAGGAGTGTGTGTGAGAAGTTTCAAGAACGGGTTTCATAGATGACGAAGGAGTTAGTAAGCAAACGGATGACGACGATAGATTGGAAGGTATGTTGTCGTTTGTTGATATTCCATGTATAACAGCGGTCTGAGTCGACTGAGAGATATCATCAAGTTTATTTATTGAGCACAAATCTGTTTTGTTAGCGTTCAGAACGTCTCCACAGTTTGAGTGGTCATTCTTCATTAGCTTACCTACGAGGGCAGCACAACAGAAGCCGCAGAGGAAATTCCGATTTGAAACGTTGTCCTCGTCAGTGAAAGGAATGGCAACGTGAGTCCAAACATTGCAGTTCTTGTTGTCGCATCCAATTTGCTTTTCGATGTAAGCTCCCTTGACGGACTTGAGTTGCTGGCCGACATTTTTAGTTAGCTTTCTCTTTGCCATAATAAAATGTTAATTAGTTAGTTATAATCAAGAATGTTTAAACTCCGTTAATCTGCAAGTCGTTAGTTGTAAGTAGTTCGCGTTAGTTGTAAGTAGTCGTTAGTTGTAACTAGCGAGCGGATGTCGTCGATGGTTGTCGATAATTGTCAGGCGGATGGTTGTCGATGGTTGTCGTTAGTTGTCGTCGAAGGTTTTCGTTGGTTGTCGTCGAAGATTGTAGTTTGATTGTTTTACAATCTTGGTGGACAAGATTTTCCGCAAGCGAAGCGAGCGGAACTGAAATCTGTCAGTTCCAGATTATTCCTGTCAGTTCCAGATTATTCCTGTCAGTTCCAGATTATTCCTGTCAGTTCCAGATTATTCCTGTCAGTTCCAGATTATTCCTGTCAGTTCCAGATTATTCCTGTCAGTTCCAGATTATTCCTGTCAGTTCCAGATTATTCCTGTCAGTTCCGCTCGCTACGCTCGCGGATTGAGCTCAATCTATCGATAAAAGGTCATGCCTAAAAAAGCGCGATCTCAGATCCCTGTTCCTGATCAAGAATCTTCCACATCGGAATGCAATGATGGTTATACCAGCTTTGAAGTTGGATGCGATTCCAAAGATTGCGATGTATGGACACTTGTTCGTGTTAAAATATCCGACCACTCAGTGTATAAACGTAAACATTTCACTTGCGGTTTTTGTACATCAGTACGACTACTACAGTTATCCTGCTCTTCTACTCCTGTATCACACACGACCACTCAGACCAATGCTGTTTTAGATGTTTCCTCGCATCAACACCTGACTTCGCATCTTATAATCCCATTATTGAACCTACTCTCTCACACACTCCTCGTTCAACTACGTACCAAACTTCCATTAATCTTTCTCATTCTAACAATGCTAACGGTAAAGCTTTTCATCTCGTACCTCCTCTTTCCTATTCCTCCCCAATCTAAATAAATCTCAAACTTCTTTATTCTCTTCACGTACTTCTTACTCGAACTCCCCCGTATCACTTCTCAATAATTTACATTCTTCCATCAAAATCATTTCCAGTAACATTTCCGATCAAGTAATTCAACACTCAATTCCTGTCACTCATGCCCCAACCTATCTTAATTCTCCTTACTCTAACTCCCACGTAACACTTCCAAATAATTTACATCCTTCATTTAAAATCATCCCTGTCACATCTCTGATCAATCGATTCAACACCCCGCTCCTGTCACACTTGCTCCAATCAATATTAATTCTCTATCAAGCACCCCTGTCATTTCCACTTCTATCTGCACATCTGCCTCGACTCCTATTAGCTCTGACTGTCCACCACTTCCACGAAATCGTTTTGCATCGCGCGATCGCTGGATAATCATATCAAACTTAAAGCTTTCCGAATCTGCTTCTCCACAATCTCGCCTCGATGATGATGTATCTGCTTTCAGGTCTATCCTAGCAACCATTCTTCCTGATGATAACCCATTCCTCTTCAATAATATTGCTCCTGTATCCTTTATTCGTTTAAACAAATCCACAAAATCCAATCATCTCAGTCCTCCACTCTTAAAAATCGTTTTCCGACATAGTTCACATGCCTCTTCGGTACTCTCCCAACGTTTCAAACTTCTTACCACTTCATCTACTTGCCGTATCTTTAATTGCTGTTCCTAACTGCTTCAATGACTACACCTCCTTGTCAATTACTAATCCTGGTTTGTCCGATCATTTCGTTGTCACTCTTACTCTTGCTCGTCCCCATCCTCATTCTCTGTCTTTACCTTTATCTACACCAAGTCGACCTTGGAAGCTTCTCGATATCCCTATTCTCTGCACAGCCTTACTCAATTCTTCACTCTTTTCACTTCCTCTTAACTATCTCTCTCCCGATGATCTCTGCATTCTGTTTGATTCTGAACTTACGTCGGTCCTCAATAACCTTCTTCCTAGTCGAATCCGACGCTCTCAGCGCTTGCGCCATGCTCCCTGGTTCGATTCTGACTGAAGTCTTTCTAAGTGTAGACTCCGTCACTTTTCGTGTGTATAATCGCTTTCTTAAACGTTCTCCCGACTCACTCCCTCCAAATCTCCGTGATTCCTACTTTTCTCTACGCCGTTCACATCTTATTCTTATACGTACTAAACGTACTATCTTTTGGCGAAATCAACTCGAGTCATCTTCTAACTCTAAATCTCCTTGGAAAATCTTAAACTCAATTCTTTCACGATCATCTACTTCTTGTAATATAAATCCTGATGAATTTTCTTCTTATCTTCAAACTAAGCTATCTAATTTACTTTCCCTACTACCCGTAGCCCCATTGTACCCACTCTTCTCTTTAAATACTTCCCTCCCAGAACTATTCCACCTTCTTCCCGTTTCGTCTGATGAAGTTTCTTCGGTTCTGCTGTCATTACCTAATAAAACCTCTCCTTCTGACCCAATTCCCACTCATTTGCTTAAAAATATCTGCTCCTCTATCTCACCCTTCCTAACCACATTGTTCAACTCGTCCATCCGTAGCCGTACATTTCCTTCCATCTGGAAATGCGCCACTGTTCGTCCTCTCATCAAAAAGCAATCTCTCGACTCCTCACTACCATCTTCGTACCGTCCAATCTCACTTCCCCCAACCCTCTTTAAACTCCTTGAGCGTCTCGTTCTCAAGCAAGTTAATACATATCTCTTTTCCTCTAACTTGTTTCCTCCCTACCAAGCCGCTTTTCGCTCTAATCACTCTACTAAAATTGCCTGTCTCAAAGTTTATAATGACTTACTCATCTCGCGTGATCATAAATTATGTAGTGTCATAGTTTCTCTTGATCTATCGTCTGCTTTTGACATCTTCGATCACTCGATTCTTCTCCATCGCCTTCGTCATGATTATGGCTTCTCTTTACCCACTGTATCATGGTTTTCTTCATATCTATCAAACAGTACATTTCGCATCTATTCTAACTCTTCTCTCTCCCATCCTTCATCCATCCCGACCGGTGTTCCACAAGGCTCCGTATTAAGCCCTTTGCTTTCTCTCTTCTTCTCGGTGACTTGTCTTCGATTTCTCATATATTTAACTTCCATTATATGCAATATGCTGATGACATTCTCATCTATGCTCATGCACCTGCCGACTTTCACTTAAACCTTTCGTTAGAGATAAAGTACGCTCATCTACCTTGATACTCCGCAACCTCCGTCAAGTTCGTAGATTGATCGATTTCCCTTCTTGTATGACTCTAATATCTTCTCTCCTTTTTGCTAGACTCGATTATTGTCTTAGTCTATTTTCCAACTCACCTAAATTCACTCTTCTTCCCCTACAACGCATCGTCAACGCAGTCGTCCGGATTCTCCTCCGTCTTCGTCGTTTTGATCATACATCCTACCAACTTGCTTCTCTGGATTTGCCTACAATTTATTGTCGTGTTCAAATTCGTCTTCTTATCGTTGCTTTCCCCCTTGTAACTCTTCATACCCCTTCATTTCGCAATCTTCCTTTTCTTGATAATCCACGTCCTGTTTACTGTTCCTTGCGTTCCTGTAATTCCCTTCTTTTACATGTCACAAACTACTCTACCTCCATTGGACTCCGCTCCTTCATTGTGGCTGCTCCTCTATCGTGGAACCATCTGCCCATTCATATACGCCAATCATCTTCCTTGCCGTGCTACAAACGACAAATCCGATCCCATTTAAACAATTTATCTGCTTGACCTTTTAATTTTTGTTTGTGGACTTGTAAGCGTACAGCTTGTACGCATTTGCCAAATTAAATAAATTTGTATTATTATATCTTGTACATAACCCGTCTCTGAACTAGTTCGGAGTTAGCTGGAAATGATGATGGGCGAATGGAAATGAGCTCAGTTGTGTTGATAATCCATCTCTTGATGCATGAGAAATAATATCAGACATAATTTCTTCAATTTGTGTCATGGCCTATTGAAGTCGCTCGGTTAATGCGTTATAATGTTGTGAGGCCAACTGTTTCAACGTGTTCGTCTGTAAATCCTGTAGCTAATTGCCGAATAATTTGTCGATGATCGCTGACCACTTTATCGATTCATTTATCATGGTTGAAGAAATGTATGCATCTGTTCCTATGGGGACTCCTACGATTTTTATACCGTCGTTTGAAAACGTGATCGGATGTTACGGAAATTCTAAGGGATTAAGTGGCGTGTGTGAGTAATTGTGTTTTTGTTTCGTCTACGTGGTGAGTACAGTAGACATTGAGGAAGCCATGAATTTCATATTGTGAAGGGTGGCAGACCGATTCATTGCATTAAAAGCATTATACTATACATTATAATATTCATTGTATTAAAAGCTTTATACCATTTTTATGGATAAAAAGGGTATAAAGGTTGAATTAGATAATAAAACTATACCTATATTATATTGGAATCCAAAATTACATAAAAATCTAATAAAACCTAGGTTCATATGTAGTGCGTTTAAATGTACATTAAAACCACTTTCTGTCTATATGAATAAAATACTTAAAGTAATTAAAGCACATTTTAAAAAATATTGCAAGGTAATCGAAATTAATACTGGTATAAAACACTATTTCAGTATTAATTCTACAAAAGAATTTTTAGAACAGACAAAAGGAATAAATTTTCAAAATATAAATACATACGATTTTAGTACGCTTTATACAAATCTAGATTTAGTAGATATTAAAGAAGCGTTAGTAAAATTAATTAATCTTATATTCGGAAAAAGATATACATATATATGTTATAATAATTATAACGCCTATCTAACAAAAATTAAACCATCAAATAAATATAAATATATGGATAAAATTGAATTAATAGAATCCTTAAATATTTTGATAAATCAAAATTATTTAAATGTAGGGACATCTATATTTAGACAAGTAAAAGGTGTTCCAATGGGTGGTAATAGTAGCCCAATTATAGCTGACTTGTTTTTAAGCTTTATAGAATATGAATTTGTTCATAACTGTGTAAAAACTAAATCTAAACAATATAAATATATGAAATATATGTTTCGATACATTGATGATATATGTGTATTTAATTCTAATAATTTTTATTCAATTAGTGAGCACATTTATCCAGAAAGCCTTATTCTTAACAAAACCAATATTAATGATAAAGAAGGTGTATATCTAGATATGAACATTAAATTAACATTAACTAAAACTACTATTAATTTATATCGTAAAGATGACATATTTAAATTTACAAGAAACATATTTTTGCATGAGCATTCATGCATACCATATAATATAAAATATAATACATTAAATAATGAAATTTTAAGAATTGCAACAATATGTAATGATATTGACTTTCTTCAAAATCATTTAAATAATTTAATAGATACATATTTTAAACTAGGTTACTATAAAAATAACATCAAGCAGAAAATAGTAAAATATATAAATCAACACAATAATATAAAGAATAAATTTAAACTCTCAAGTGGCGAATTTTTATGGATGGATAATAAATAATATACTTTGTATTAGAATAAGATACTAGATAGTTATTTCAGAGGAAATACATCATTAGCATGTATTTGGACCCGCTGCTATGTTGCGTAGAGGAGTTAGGGGCCGAAACCTGATAGCATAGCAGTTCCTCCTGATGACCTCTAATTCTTATTCTGATACAACGTCTGTTATTTATTAGTCAATTCATATAAATGACGTTTATTTTAAATTTCATTTTTTTAACTTTATTTAAATTATAGAAAATTTAAAAACAATTATTAATTTTATTATTTAATTATTAAATTTTGATTTAGCATTATTATGTTTTGTTTATTTTATAATTATATTAAATACGTAGACTCAGTTAGCTGATTTAATTATTTGCATTTATAGCTAGGATGGATCTATCTCGTAAATTCTCAAATTCTTTTCGAAGTGAATGAAGTACAAATTCAATACCCCCGCACTTGCATGCACACAATTGCTCAATGATCGCCACATCCTTAGGATCTTGTCTTATCTTGTACAATATCGTTTAAGAAATTATGCGTCTCGCAACGTCACACACGCCAATGGGTCTAATGCCTTCAGTTTTTTGTTCAAAGTAAAAAAGTGGACTTGCGATAAATGCTTTAAGAACTTCGGTACAAATAACTTCTGTTGCTAATCTTATACCGAATTCAGCTAGTGATTTTGCTAATCTTTGAGAATGAACTCCAAAGCAGCTCAGAAGTTGTCTCCGCGTCGTAGAATCAAAACCGAATGAACCGGTACCACCTTTCGTTCTTCTGGCAGCGCGCATAACGTTTGCCGTTTCTATCGCACTGAATTCAACTGGGTGATGAGGTTGTGCATTTGGAAAATGATGTCGTAATAGCACTTTTTGATCTGGAATCTTATTAACTGGATGTAGATTCTGCAGAATTTCTTTAACTGATTTTCCATTCAATAGAGAGTCCGGCTTAATTACAGCATATGCTGATTTTTGTTCCAAGACAATTGTGCGAAGTTGAATTTTATCTCGCCTTAATAGCCGACAGGACGCATTTTTGCAATTTTAATGATGCATTTTCATTGCTCTATGAGCTCATTTCGACTGTATATACTGGAATTCTTTCAAAAGTTCTAATTTTTTTCTGATTCCAAAGTTGTAACCTGCGTTGTAAACCCTTACTTATTACTGATACATTGTTTGAGTTAACGAAATGAAGAATTGACAAAATGCAACTGCCGCCTGAGCGCATATTTCTCATTTGAATCTTTATTCGCCATCTTGTCATAAAACAATAATAATAATACAATAATTTATTTAACGTGGCAAATGCGTGCAAAATGCACGCTTACATGACCACTAACAAACAAAAAAGAACATCAAAAGTCACAGATAATTCGATAATTGTTGAAATGGAATTGGATTTGGCGTTTGAAGCACGGCATATATGTTGATTGGCGGATATGAATAGGCAGTTGATTCCACAAGAGAGGAGCAGCCACAACGAAGGAGCGGAAGCCAAAAGAGGTAGAGTAGATTGGGACATGTAAAAGAAGGGAATTACGGGAACGCAGAGCACAATACACAGTACGAGAATTGTCGAGAAAAGGAAGGTTGAGAAATGAAGGGGTATGAGAAGTTATAAGGCGAAAAGCAATGATAAGAAGACGAATTTGAACACGACAATAAATGGTAGGCCAATCAAGAGAAACAAGATAGTGGGATGTATGATCAAAACGACGAAGACGGAGGAGAACTCGGACGGCAGCGTTGATGATGCGTTGTAAAGGAAGAAGAGTGGATTTAGGTGAGTTGGAAAAAAGACTAAGACAGTAATCAAGTCTTGAGAAAAGAAGAGAAGATATGAGAGTCATACAAGAAGGGAAATCGATCAATCTACGAACTTGACGGAGGTTGCGGAGTGTCAAGGTAGATGAACGTACTTTATCACTAACGAAAGGTTTAAGTGAAAGTCGGTTGTCGAAATGAAAGCCTAGGAAAACGAGATTATCAACGATAGGAAGAATTGTAGAATTTAATGATACGGAAGGAGGTTCTACGCCGAAGCTTCGAGGTAGGATCCACATAATTTTAGATTTATCAGGATTCAGAGAAAGGCGAAGGGAAGAAAGATGATTGGAAATTTAGACAAGACAGTCGGAAGCAGAAACACTAAGATCATGAATACGATAAGCAAGTGCGTGAGCATAGATGAGAATGTCATCAGCATATTGCATAACATGGAAGTTAAATTTATGAGAAATCGAAGACAAGTCACCGAGAAGAAGAGAGAAAAGCATAGGGCCTAATACGGAGCCTTGTAGAACACCGGTCGGGATGGATGAAGGATAGGAGAGAGAAGAGTTAGAATAGACGCGAAATGTACTGTTTGATAGATATGAAGAAAACCATGATACAGTGGGTAAAGAGAAGCCATAATCATGACGAAGGCGATGGAGAAGAATCGCGATGTAGAAGAATCGAGTGATCGACGATGTCAAAAGCAGACGATAGATCAAGAGAAACTATGACACTACATAATTTATGATCACGCGAGATGAGTAAGTCATTATAAACTTTGAGACAGGCAATTTCAGTAGAGTGATTAGAGCGAAAAGCGGCTTGGTAGGGAGGAAACAAGTTAGAGGAAAAGAGATATGTATTAACTTGCTTGAGAACGAGACGCTCAAGGAGTTTAGAGAGGGTTGGGGGAAGTGAGATTGGACGGTACGAAGATGGTATTGAGGAGTCGAGAGATTGCTTTTTGATGAGAGGACGAACAGTGGCGCATTTCCAGATGGAAGGAAATGTACGGCTACGGATGGACGAGTTGAACAATGTGGTTAGGAAGGGTGAGATATAGGAGCAGATATTTTTAAGCAAATGAGTGGGAATTGGGTCAGAAGGAGAGGTTTTATTAGGTAATGACAGCAGAACCGAAGAAACTTCATCAGACGAAACGGGAAGAAGGTGGAATAGTTCTGGGAGGGAAGTATTTAAAGAGAAGAGTGGGTACAATGGGGCTACGGGTAGTAGGGAAAGTAAATTAGATAGCTTAGTTTGAAGATAAGAAGAAAATTCATCAGGATTTATATTACAAGAAGTAGATGATCGTGAAAGAATTGAGTTTAAGATTTTCCAAGGAGATTTAGAGTTAGAAGATGACTCGAGTTGATTTCGCCAAAAGATAGTACGTTTAGTACGTATAAGAATAAGATGTGAACGGCGTAGAGAAAAGTAGGAATCACGGAGATTTGGAGGGAGTGAGTCGGGAGAACGTTTAAGAAAGCGATTATACACACGAAAAGAGTGACGGAGTCTACACTTAGAAAGACTACAGTCAGAATCGAACCAGGGAGCATGGCGCAAGCGCTGAGAGCGTCGGATTCGACTAGGAAGAAGGTTATTGAGGACCGACGTAAGTTCAGAATCAAACAGAATGCAGAGATCATCGGGAGAGAGATATTTAAGAGGAAGTGAAAAGAGTGAAGAATTGAGTAAGGCTGTGCAGAGAATAGGGATACCGAGAAGCTTCCAAGGTCGACTTGGTGTAGATAAAGGAAAAGACAGAGAAGGAGGATGGGGACGAGCAAGAGTAAGAGTGACAACGAAATGATCGGACAACCCAGGATCAATAATTGACAAGGAGGTATAGTCATTGAAGCAGTTAGGAACAGCAATTATGTCGAGAGCACCGCCGAGAATATGAGTTGGGCTTGTTGAAAGTAATTTATAGTTAAAATCGGAAAAAGGATTAGTTAAAGTGATAGAGTCAGAGTCAGACGGGCGATCAAGACGAATGTTAAAGTCACCGAGAACAAAAGAAGGAGTATAAGACAATGAACAGTGAGACATAAGATCTGCAAGGTCGTTAAAGAAGATACGTGAGGGGGCAACTGAACCTGGACGGTATACAATCACAAGTTCCAGAGGGAAAGGAGTTGATAATCTGCATATGAGAAATTCGAACGAGGTGTAACGGATGTTAACGCTAATTTTACGTAAAGACATTGGGTGACGAGCAATGGCAACAATACTGCCATGGTTAAAAGCAGTAGATGTATGAGAGGCAATTGGACGAGCTGATTCAACTAAAGAACAACTAGAGCGACATAGACGACGAATAGCAAGATCGTCGGAGTCACAATGCCAGGATTCGGTAATGCAGAGAATATCGATGGATAATTGATCGAAGATATCAAGGAGCATATCAGCTTTATGAAGAATGGAGCGAGTGTTGAACAGACTAAGACGAAAAGTATGCTTAGGAGCGAGATCGACTAGCGAAGAAGACAAGGGGGAGAGATGGGACGCCATCGAATTTTTGGCCTTGTGTGTACAACGTGAAAATTTACATTGATTTGACGTATAGATAAGGATGACTCGCCGTTTGTTTCACGTCGATGTTTCTCAATGCGAGCTAAATTGAGCTGGGCAATATCAGAATGGGAGCGGTCAGGAAAGATACGACAAGTAGACGAAGTGGTCAGAAGTTTAAAACGTTGGGAAAGTACCAAGGATGCGTGTAAACTATGTCGGAAAACGATTATTAGGAGTGGAGGAGTGAGATGATTGGATTTAGTGGATTTGTTTAAACGGATTAAAGATACAGGAGCGATATTACTGAAGAGGGATGGATTATTATTAGGAAGAATGGTTGCTAGGTTAGACCTGAAAGCAGATACATCATCATCGAGGCGACATTGAGGAGAAGCAGATTCGGAAACCTTTAAATTAGATATGATAATGCATCGATCGCGCGAAGCAAAACGATTACGTGGTGGTGGACGGACAGACCTGGTAGTAGTAGAGGCAGAAGAGGAGATAAACGTGGAAATGACAGGGTTGCTAAGTGAAGATTTAAGATAGTTTGGAGCATGTGTGACAGGAGTGGATTGTGGAATCGGTTGATCGGAGATGTTACTGGAGATGATTTTGACGGAAGGATGTAAATTATTGATAGGTGATACGGTTGGAGCATGTGTGACAGAAGTGGATTGTTGAATAGGTTGAACGGAGATGTTACTGGAGATAATTTTGACAGAAGGATGTAAATTATTGAGAAGTGATACGGTAGAGGTAGAGTAAGGAGTACGTAAAGAGAAGAAAGAAGTATGAGATGTATTTAGATGTGGGGAGGAATAGGAAAAATGAGGTACGAGATTAAGGCCTTGACTGTTTGCATTGTTAGGAAGATGAAGATTAAGGGAAGTTTTATCCGTAGTTAAAGGAGGAGTGTGTGTGAGAAGTTTCAAGAACGGGTTTCATAGATGACGAAGGAGTTAGTAAGCAAACGGATGACGACGATAGATTGGAAGGTATGTTGTCGTTTGTTGATATTCCATGTATAACAGCGGTCTGAGTCGACTGAGAGATATCATCAAGTTTATTTATTGAGCACAAATCTGTTTTGTTAGCGTTCAGAACGTCTCCACAGTTTGAGTGGTCATTCTTCATTAGCTTACCTACGAGGGCAGCACAACAGAAGCCGCAGAGGAAATTCCGATTTGAAACGTTGTCCTCGTCAGTGAAAGGAATGGCAACGTGAGTCCAAACATTGCAGTTCTTGTTGTCGCATCCAATTTGCTTTTCGATGTAAGCTTCCTTGACGGACTTGAGTTGCTGGCCGACATTTTTAGTTAGCTTTCTCTTTGCCATAATAAAATGTTAATTAGTTAGTTATAATCAAGAATGTTTAAACTCCGTTAATCTGCAAGTCGTTAGTTGTAAGTAGTTCGCGTTAGTTGTAAGTAGTCGTTAGTTGTAACTAGCGAGCGGATGTCGTCGATGGTTGTCGATAATTGTCAGGCGGATGGTTGTCGATGGTTGTCGTTAGTTGTCGTCGAAGGTTTTCGTTGGTTGTCGTCGAAGATTGTAGTTTGATTGTTTTACAATCTTGGTGGACAAGATTTTCCGCAAGCGAAGCGAGCGGAACTGAAATCTGGAACTGAAATCTTGAACTGAAATCTGGAATGTAAGAACTTTAATAATCAATACTTTTTTAACAAAGCTTATATATTTAGAAACGTGTTGCTTTCTGAACACTGAAGCAAGTTAAATAGATTTAGTCTTCATTGCAATATAATTTGATGAATATCAGTAGGGTTGTCAAACGAGACATAATTCTCCATACCTGGTTTTCCGTTGATGGAGATACTAATTTAATTTACGTTGCTATTAATTCTCATTGCATCTGTGTCTAATGGTGCTGTGTTATTGCTATTTTTGCATTTTAGTGCCCTGCAGTTAATGTACGAACTGTTTCGCTTCGCGCAGTGACATTCCTCGCATCGTGCTGCGCTTCTTTGTTACAAACACGGGCAGTCAGAGGAAGGAGGTCGCCATCACAATTCTAATAGCCTTCTTGTATGATATTGCTGGCATAAATATTAGCCGACGTGTGTTTTTACTCAATAAGAAACCAGTTTCATGTCCTAAAGATCTGCGGCCCATTTCGATTCAAAACTCTCTCATCTCCATTTACGAAAATGCGCTTGTGCGTAAAATCCGCGACCATTTTAGTAGGCGAAATTTAATCCCACCAGGTTTTCATGGGTACGTAAAAAATCGCTCAATCCATTCAGCAATAGGTGAAGTGTATCAATTTTGTCAAGATAACAGTCATCAGCTTGCTGTGGTTGTCTTTCTTGATTTTTCTGTTGCATTTGATCGCATTTCCATTCCTTTTGTGATCTATTCTCTCAGATCCCTCGTGTGAGAATATTGTTGTATACCAAGCGATTCTTCTATGAAGACGACCCTGCTGCACGTCAATTCTAACCTATTACCGGTGTGCCTCAAGGATCCCTACTTTCTTCAATCTTGTATCTTGCTTCCTCCATTTACAAAAAATTTAAACGTGATCAACATCTTGTGGTATACGCTGATGATACCACAACCCTGTTCTCTGGACGCAGGTGCAAAGATGTAGTCTGACATCATCCGTTTTTTTTAAGATTAAAAGATCAGTTACCCATATCCAATCTTGTTCTCAACTCCTCTAAATCGCAGGTGGTCGTATTTCATGGCGTCCCTGCCACCAAAAAGAAACTTCAGAGATAAGCACTCTCTGCACTCTCATCCATTTTGCAGCCTTAACCACTCCCTACTTTCACAAGTCGAGTAAAATACCTGGGGTTCACCATTACGGTGAACCTCAGGTATTTTACGGTTCACCATTACGGTGAACTGGTCAGAAAAGCTGACTGGATAGACTGAAACGTACACAGAATAAAGCTAGGAAGGCCCTGAAACGGGCTCAGCATCTTTCATTGAATGGGAAACCCCAAGTGCGCCTATGGGGTACTTGGGCTATCTCGGAATTAGTCTTCTTTTCAAGAGGACTTCTCCAGAGCAAAGACTAAGGTTTCTCAAGCTTATCATATCACGATTACCTAACATAGTCCGTCTCGATTAGATTCTTTGGGAGAGAGTGAGAGAACCCGGGTGGTTTAGTCGGAGAGCGGTATGTTGGATTGGCTGGATGGCTCAGATCTCTAGGTCTGAGGCCGTGACACAATGAAGACTCCATTAACGACCGAACTGAATTTGTTTACTGTTTTCTTTGCTGCATGTTTTTCTTTTGAAATTTTTCAGTGGTTATATAGTTTTTAACAAAATCCTTGTTATTATTTATTACAAACACAGCACGGTTGTTCATTAGATGGTTTAGCACGAGTCATTGCAAGTCGTTAGTTGTATGTTATTATTGTAAGTATTTACAACAAGACAATTTATAATATAATTAGAATAATTGTAATAATTGTAATCTGAGAAGTTATTTATTAATGCCCACTGCAGTCTCTCGGCTTAGGGCTGATAGCAAACCTTACAGGAATTACATAAATTGAAAGCAAAATATTTAAAATATTAATCACGACTGGGGGTGAGATTTTACTTGTAGGATCGTTTACTTTGACTTGAAGGCGTTTTTATAGCATCAGGATGCGTGTAAATGTTGATTGATTATTGTTGAATCTACAGGTATTGAATCGATTTTACGAAAAGGAATAGTTGAAAGAATTGGACAAGAAAATACATGAGAGATAGGTGGACATTGTAGATTACGAAATTTTCAGCGACAACATATTGAAAGTTCAAGACATGGAATGTGGATAGTGCACAGAAATGGAAGAAGTTCGTTTTAAACACCAGTGATATATAATCGGTGTAGATAGTACCAATAGTGTTCCTGTTCAAGAGTCCATCCTAGGCTCCTCCTGTCGTAATCATGTACAACATAAATGACAAAGGATACCCTTGAGGAGACCCTTGGATCTATTATAAAAAGGACCGTTGTCATCTAGACAGAAGCTTTTGTTCTCTAAAATGTCCCACACTCGACTTAGAATGTTCAGTAGAACACAATCATTTTTCAACGTTTCCATTATTGAGTCGAGTGTAAGGTTGTCAAAAGCCGCAGACACATCCAGTGAATACAGCAACGCCGGGTGTGTATCCTTAGTGAGAAAACCATGCAAAGCCCTGACTGCTTTTACAATTCACTTACCATGACAAAACCCGTGAATATGGTCATCTAACAATTCTCGAGATCGTAGTGACCAGCAAGGTATATTGTCAGAGCTTTCTCATAGACCATCACCATATTATTGGATATAGTGATTGGTCTCGTGTCCTAAACCGTTGATACCCATTGGCCCTTTGGAAGTAATATCACAGTTTCGAGTGCAATATCTGGTGAGGCTGCCAGCGGTGAAGATCGCAGCTTAGCCTCGAGCTACCCTCGGGGTTCTTTGCCGATCAACTTGGTGGTAGCCACGCATGCCGAGATGCCATCCGATGACGTCTTAGGCGTGATCGACTACGCATCCAAGCAATCTTCCAGTGTGATATTCTCTTCCAATATGTTCATATGATGGAAAGTAAGCTTCTACCTCTTTTGAAGCTGCATGGTCTTCTTTATGGTTGGCCACCATGTTTTGAGAAAGTCTCGTAGACAGCTGATTCCTGTCACGCTTCAACGACTCTTCATCTACTTGATCTTGAAGTCGGCACATAAGAAACTTTTTTTCTGAGCAAACGGATTAGGATAAGTTCTTAATCCCCAAAGTAGCTTTTTAATGTGAAAGGCCTTAGGATTGTATTTTGGCAATAGTGGTGGTTTTGTCAGCACTTGCTTATGTGCCGAGTTAAAAATTCAGTATTAAAATTGTATAAAAAAATTATCTCTTAAAAAACTAAGTAGTTATTTGTAAAATTTGAACTAAAATCATACTCACACTTTCTCACATTCATATAATTTAAAATGTCATTATTATCATTATGTCATATACTGTGTTTTTAAAAACATTTGTTGCACTATTTATAAGTTACATTTCTCATTTCAATTCACAGTCAAGATATATTTTAAAAATGTGTAGTGTACAAGTAATTTCGGAGCTATCAAACGATAGCAGCAAAAATCATTCAAAAATCAACGATAATCCTACAAAAAAGACAAATTAAAGGTAAATCTAACTACATATCCAAGTAACAAGGTTAGTAATTTTTCTATGATCTCAGGTGATGGGGAGGTGCTTCCCCCTATTCCTAAATTAAATAATTTGCTGATAATTAAAGTTAAGAAACCGATTAAAAAACACGATCTCTACAACAAATTTTTGAGATCCTTCACCAAACAGTTTCAGAACAGGGTTCTATTTAACTCTGTTAGGTTACACCCTGCGGAGGTGAATATCTCTTTTGTCTCGAATGACCTTGCCGCAAACTACATGGAGTACTTCTCCGCCAATTTAGCTGAATATGGTGAAATTTCATCCAAATCTATCCTAGAATCGCTAAAAGTTTCAAATATTCCCTGTTCAATGGTAGAAGAAGATATACGTTCTTTTATGGCAAAATTCAAGGTCACCAATCTGAGGTCAATCCGGGGTAGGGACGGGAACCCTATCCCGGTTGGCTTTTGCAATTCTCTCGTAAATATTGCTGAATCCTTGTCTAATTCTACGTCGAATCCCTTTATGGGTTTCAATATTAAATTCACGATCACAGAGAGGGATGATCTGACCTATCTCCACTGCAGCCGGTGTTACAAATGGGGACACTGGGCCTCCAGCTGCAGTAGGACCCTTTCGTGTGGGGTCTGTAGCTCCACCAGCTGTCCTTCTCTTACAACTACCGATCGCTGCGAGGCCCCCCTTTCCTGCTCGAATTGCGGGGAGTGCCATCCTGCTTGGAGCAGGAAATGCTCTCTATTCAAAGAATATAGACAATTATTCTTGCTGAAACCGCCCAATCCGGCCAAATCCTTCGCAGAGCTAGGAACGGTTATCTTATTCACAAACCCCCGTCACCTACCTTTCATTGCACATCAACAAATTCTATCCTCGACATTTTACTGCTTCACTCGAGGTGGTTGTTAAAACCCTTCTGCACAGAGCAGTCGCGCCAGCAATTGTCCACCTCTCATGACCTAATTCGTTGGAGGATTGAGGAAGATATGTTGCTTCGAAGGAGGTTTCACTTTGATCCGGTCAGAGTGGCCCTCTTTCAGGCGGCTATCCAACTCCTTCCCCGAATAGGATATGATAGTCTTACCGAATTTAATACCTACAACTTTTCGCGAATCTACCACAATTTTATCGACTTCCTATAAAGGTCGTATATACAATTCCACTCCGACGAAACTTTAGGTCCTAGCTAAACTGCTTAACATCCCTAATCTCTCTGTTTCCGCAAGACAGGATCTCTTGAATGAATACTGGAGCACTAGATATAGGTTCAAGCTGAGTAGGGATAGGACGAGTATTGCTCGACTTAATCCTTCTCAGTCTTCCTTTTGGAAGATTTTCAAGAAGGAGAAGTTTGTTTGCTGGAAGTATAGAGCATTGTGTTGGATAGGGAATGTTGACCTTGATAAAATTTTAGCGGAGTCACTAGCCCTACACAACTATGGAGCCACTCTATCACCTCAACCAATTCCGTCTTGGTGTAACTTCTGGAGTAGGGATCTATCTGTTACGGATATCCTTAACTCCTGGGGTCCACTCCCGGGCATCTCCAAATTCGTCGTTCCACTTTCTTCTCGGGTCTGTCAGCTTTTGACAGCTGATCATAGAAGAGAGGTGGCCGTCACAATGCTTTTAGCCTCCCCATCCGATGTAGCAGGCATCAATATTAGTAAGCGTGTTTTTATTCCTAAGAAAAAATCCTGCTCATGCCCTAAAGATTTGCGACCCATTTCAATTCAAAATGCCCTCGTGTCGATTTACGAAAAAGCGCTTGCGCGTAAATTCCGCGACCATTTAAGTAGGCGTAATTTGATCCCTCTAGGTTATCATGGGTTCGTCAAAGGTCGCTCGGTCCATTCAGCAGTTGGTGAGGTGGAGCAGTTTTGTCGGGATAATAACCATCGTCTAGTTGTGGTTGTTTTCCTTGACTTTTCTGCTGCATTTGACCGCATCTCCATTCCTTTTGTGATCTCTTCTCTCAGGTCCCTCGGGTTGCCTGCGAGAATTGTGAACAGAGTGGAGATCCTGTTGTTTACCAAGCGATTTTACTATGAAGACGACCCTGATGCGCGTCAGTTCTACCCTATTACGGGTGTACCTCAAGGATCCCCACTTTCTCCTATCTTATATCTTGCTGCCTCTATTAAACTATTCAAAATATTTAAACGCGAACAACGTCTTGTGGTGTATGCTGATGACACCACAGCCCTGTTCACTAGACACAGGTGTAAAGACGTAGTTTCTGACATCAGCCGTTTCTTTTTAAGATTAAAAGATCAGTTACCCATATCCAATCTTATTTTAAACTCAGCTAAATCGCAGGTGGTCGTCTTTCATGGCACACCTGCTACAAAGCAAAAACTTAAGAGATTAGCACTCTCTGCGCTCTCCTCCATATTTGCCTCTGAACCACTTCCCACCTTCATAAGTCGAGTAAAATACCTGGGGTTCACCGTTACGGTGAACTGGTCGGCGAAAGCTGACCTGGATAGACTCAAACGTATCCTGAAGAAAGCTAGGTGGGCCCTGAAACGGGCTCAGCATCTGTCATTGAAAGGGAAAGCCCAGGTGCGCCTTTGGGGCACTTGGGCTATCTCGGGATTAGTCTTCTCAAGAGGACGTCCCCCAGAGCAAAGGCTAAGGTTTCTTAAGCTCCTCGTCTCTTGTTTACCAAGCATAGTCCGCGCTGATTGGATTCTTCGGGGGGTGAAAGACCCCGGGTGGTTCAGTCGGAAGGCGGCGTGTTGGATCGGTTGAGGGGCTCAGATCTCCCTGGACCTGAGGCCATGAAAGAGAAAGGGAAGATGAAAAAAACGAAAGAAAATTTTGTATTTTTGATCTGAGTTGGTTATGACGTACCTTTTTTATTTTTGCATGCTATATTTTGGTGTATTTAATAGTCTTTATTTATTTATTTACTATTTATAGATGTCCGACTTCTGTTTGTAAAAATGGGATTTATTTTTACGTGGAAAATGCGTGCCAGCGCACGCTTACATAACCACAACAACAAATCTAAGTCGCGTGTCGAGAAAGTGGGAACGGAAGAGGCATTTTATTATTATTAATTGACAACAAATTGAGCCGAGGCTCTTTACAAGTTGCTTCACAAGAAATAAATAGAATAAAAAGAATAAGAGTCGATTTGTCCCTCCCTCATCAGATGAACTACTGAAAATCTCACCGTTGTCTTGAGAAGGAAGGATCATCATCCAGTGGGGCGCAAAAACTTGAAGCAGTAGACGACAAAACGGTCGCACTCTGAAGCGAATTCCAAGATCGTACGACTCGTTTGGCAAAGCAGGAAACTGTATGCATGTACCTTTGTGTTTTCAGCATCAGGGGGTGTCCGCGAAGAGAAGGTTGACTTTTCAGTTGCAGTAGATGTGACAGTGGATGATCTTTAGTATGTATAATTTTCCAAACAAGAGAGAGATCTCGCTTGTCACGGATATATCGTATGCGGAAACCGTGTGTTGTGGCGAAAGAGTCTAGTGGAGAAGACACATAGCAGAGATGGAGCGCCATCGAATTTTTGGACGGGTGTGGACAACTTGAAAATTTCCGTCTATGTTTCGGATGAAGAGTGATGTTTCGCCGTTTTCCTCGCGACGGCGTTTTTCGATGCGGGCTGAAGAGATTTGAGCGATTTCAGAAAGGGCGCGATCGGGGGAAATTCGAGTGGTTGAAGATGCATGAGTCTGAATCGTTGAGAGAGGACAGAAGACGCGCGAGAGCGATGCCTGAAAACGATTTTTAGGCGAGGGGGCTGGGAAGGGTTAGATTGAGAAGATTTGTTTAGACGGATGAATGCGACAGGAGAAATGTCCTTGAAAAAGGATGGTTTATCCGCAGGGACAATAGACGAGAGGATAGATCTGAAGGTGGAAACATCGTGGTCTAGACGTGCTTGTGGAGATAAGGAGTTAGAAGGCGTGATATTAGTGACAATGACGCAACGATCGCGAGAAGGAAAGCGCTTTCGGAATGGAGGACGAGTTACGCTAGTTGGAGAGATCACGATAGGAGAGCTGGGAGTTGAGGATATCAAGGGAGTAGGTTTAACAGCGGAAGACAAAGATGATTTGGATAATATAGAGGGTGGTGAGCGATGTGAGGAAAGGTTATGAGCAGAAGAATTGTGGAGGTTGGTGGAGTTGATTTTGATTGAGGGATGTAGGTTAATGATAAACGAGACAGAATGGAAGATACGGGGGGTGTTGGGAAGTGAAGACATGGGGTTAGAAGTGCATGTGATGACATGATCACTGGGTTGACAAAGGATATCAGAAACGACTGGAGTGGTTTGAGTGGACACGTTGGATGTTGATATGTTCTTATGGGAGAGGTCGCGTATGAGTTTGTTGGCACGAAATCTGCATAGGAAGTATTCTTTAGACTTACTGCTGTCGCATGCTATTGTAGTCTAGACGCTGCAGTCGTGTGCCGTGGTGATTCTGTGGGATTGCGTATCCTTTACCAATGCGCAATCCTTCCACACATGCTGTATGGGTCTGTCGTTGCTTACCCTCAGTTCCAGCTTGAGCTGGACCCTTACGAACGCATTCTCCATGGGTGCACACATTTAATGCGGTCCATACGCCCGTTACCTTACGAAGAACGCCTGCGCTGTCTTGACGTTCCCGCAGTGAAAATTTCACTAAAATTTAATGATCTGATGTTCGTGTGGAGATGCTTGACCATTCCAGGCCACTGTTGTAAAAACACGTTTGAGCTAAGAACCAACGATCGCCTACGTGGTCACAACTATATACTGAAGAGAAGACGAGCCTGCAATAAACGAATTTCAACAATCCATAATAGAATTGTACCTATTTGGAATGGTCTACCTGCTGTGACGATAAATGGTAACCTGGGGAGTTTTAAACGACGGTTGCGAAATTACCTCAGAATGCGTTGTCGTCATGCCTGAATTGCATATTATTTCGTTTATTTATTTAATTTTTTCTTATGTTTTCCCTGTTGTGAACCAACATGTTCGAGCTGTTCAAGCTCTTTTTGTTGTCGAAAATATAATAATACCTATTACCAAGTTATAAAACTGGATTTTCGATTGATTCTTGACCTAATACTTGATAGCAGCCCCTGTCTTACCAGATTGAATTAGTCTCGAGAAAATGTTTTGTTTATTTCGTGATTTTGCTATTATCACTTTTCAGTATTGCGACGCTTTTATTTTCAAGACCTTTGCTTCTTCCAATAATTCCTTGAATTTGCCCAATTTCCAAAGATCGAATTTCCTTTGAAGAATTTTACTGATTAAATCTGTTTTTCGACTCTATATTTTATCCAGCAAATTTTACAATAATGACAATGATTTCTTTAATGGTAATGTATTGTCCAGTAAGTCCATCTGCAACCACAATGAACTTAGATGAAATGAGTTCAGTAAAAGTTTTACTCCACCTGCGGGAGAGAAATGAAGTTGGAACGTCATGAAGAAACCAATGTACATTGCTTCGATCAACTTTCATATATACCATGGTCATTGTTATTATTGCTAGTTAGAATTCCTCCTATAGTTAAATCATTACCTAATTGTCCATGAAATTCGGTGACCATCAGAATTAACATATGTTCGCATCCATTCTCTTCCAAAGGCAGCACATTCATTTGCAGTTTAACATTGCTCCGGTACTCCAGAACATAACAGTTAATACAGGGTATGATATTCTTTCCACAACGACAACCCTTATATGTTGCAGCATTACCATTGCATAAACAGCATTTGCATTCAGTGGTTTATTATTACAATGCAAAGTTTAATCCACAAAGGCTATTTACTCGATCACAACAAATCATTGATAAAGTTAATAAAATAAAATAAAATTAAAAGTAAGGCGATACTCAAATACACGGGATGCAACAATAAGTAAGAACAACTCTTCGTAAACTAGCCACGGGCAGTGCAACCATGTCGCAAGGAGGACCGTTCCAAGCTCGTAATGTTCTGTGGGATAATCGAAAGGATGTGTTACTTGACCATATCCACAATTCATCAGATGAAACTAGTGTCCCCTCTAGCACCGTCTTCTATTTGTTACCACATATTGTTGTGGATATCAGTGAATTCCCTTCACTATAAAGTACATGACTAACATATCTAGGTGTGATATAAACAATGACCAATGGGGCTTCATTGAACAATCTAAAAAACAGATTAATCCTGGTATTTATCACAATCTTCACCCGTTACATAGTATTCAAGATACTTGGGTTTGTGTCTTTCACGGGTGGGATAGCTTCGAACCTGTTTGTTTTCGATTTCAACAACCTGGACATCTGAATTGTTAATTGCTGGATCCGGATCTTTTGAAACAGACGAGGGTGTAAAAACATCATTGTCTTGTAGCTCAACAGTCTCCGTAGGATCATTTGAATCCGGCAAGTATGCATTATCCTGCGGTAGGGGCGCGAGATGTCTTGTAGAAATGTTAGTTATTCGTCCACTACCGAACTGAACTGTAGCGTATTTATCGTTAGCTTCAATGAGTCTTACTTCCTCGGTGGCGTCAAAGTATTTTGAATCTCGATTGAATACTCTTAGTAGAACCGAACCAGGGCGACATAACCATTCCGGTAATGTTATCCCATACGCCGACCGTCTCCTGTAGCTAAATATACGCTCATGTGGCGTGGCATTTGTTGATGTGCACAATAGGGCTCATAGAGAGTTGAGAGCATAGGACAGAGTTCCATTTCGTGAGCGGAACTTTGAATTCTGACATCGCCAGCTCAATAGCTTTCCATAAGGAACCATTTAGTTGTTCACACTACCCGTTACCTCTGGGGTTGTAAGGTGTTGTGTAAGTAGATATGATCTTATTGCGTTGGAGAAATGAGCGAAACTCTCGTGACAGGAAAACGAGTCCTCGGTCGGAGTGTATACTACCCGAAGCGCCAAACAAATGGAACAATTGACTTAGGCAAGATATCGCGGTTTTAGCTGCGGTGTTCGCACACGGTCAGGCCCATGGAAATTGGTTATATTCGTCAATTGCAGTAAGCATGTAACGATTGGATGTACATCCAGGAAATGGTTCTTTTGAAATCTATAGAGATACTTTCAAATGGTTGCATGATTTAATCAATGTTGAATTTGGCGCCTTATAGAACCTTGGTCTGAGACGCGCACAAACATTATACTTAGACAGTATATCACGGACTTCCTGAAGGGTGGAAGGTAGGTTGAGAGACCTGATATAATACCACATTCGCGTTTCTCCTAGATGACATAGAATTCGGTGAGTGTTTACTTGATCTTTGGAGCGATGACTCACAATCATGCACGAATGTCGAGATAGAGTGTCGGAACCTTGGTTATCATGTCCCAGTCTGTATTTGATCTCATAATTGAATTCGGATAGTTTCAATTTCCATCGACACAACTTGTTATTCTTTATATTACTTTTTGTGTTAGCTGATAATAAGAAGGCGATCGATCTCTGATCAGCTAACACCGTAAAACGCCTACAAATCAAGACAGCAGGTGGTGGCAACGGGAATATATCACAGTCACTCGCTGGACGAATATGATCGGAGAAATGAGGGATCCATTGAGGGTAATACATAAACATTCCTTTTACACAATCGAGCTTTTTTCTATTTGCAGGTACACGGATGTTAAGCAGCGGTCGTACTCAGTCAGGATCCGGCTGGATTTAATCATTTCCGATTAGATATCCCAATATACTGATTGATTGTGAACAATGTACCGTTTTATCTGGATTGATGTGCAGGTTGTATTTACTTGCCGTTACGATGAATCGCTTCAAGTTGAAATCGTGTTCATGCTTTGTAAACCCAGTGATTACCAAGTCGTCCAAATACGCAAAGACACCACGTAAACCTTCGCTGGATATGATGTGATCTATGGTTCTTTGGAAGGCTGCGACCCCTTTCATGAGCCCAAACGGCATCCTTTTATATTGGTATAGGCCTCCTGCAACTTCGAAAGCCGTGTATTCCATATCATCCTTCGATAGTGGAATCTGGTGATAAGCCGAAGCTAGATATCTATCTTCGAAGCTAGATAGACTGTTTCATCACATTATTATCAAATACAACAGCAGCAAAAGAGCGTAGAGCTCGTACAGGCTGGGTACAGGGTAAAAAACAAATATCAATAACGTTGTTTTTACCGAGCAACCTTAGAAAGCATATTAACTTCCCTCTTACTCTACGTTCCCAATTACTCAAACAAATACGGTCTCCGATCCTTCCTCGTCGCCGCCTCACTCGTCTGGAATAAGCTCCCACCCGACGTTCGCCGCTCCCTCCTTTATTGCATTCAAATGCCGCCTCCGTACACACCTCCACGAAACATGAATTAGATTTTGTTGTTGTGGTCATGTAAGCGTGCCCAGCACGCATTTGCCACGTAAAAATAAATTTTTTATTTTTTAAACTTATGGATATCCACTATTTCGTAATATGTCAAAAAAAGATTTAGAAATGCTGAATCGAGTACATCGCAAAAAATAATGATCTTGAAAGATCTTTTAAACTAAATGTCGAAAATTGTCTAGATGTCCAGTAAATCGTCAATATATAATGTACCCAGCAAATCATTATTTTCATAATACTAATTTTCATATTCACAGTTGTATAATAGGCCACATATTCGCACCGAAATTTATTACAAGAGCTTTGTTCCATTCTGCATCAAAATATTGAATGAAAGTAAATAATGGAATGATCCATTAATCCATGTCACAGAATCTGTTTTTTCTTTCTCCTCTTTTTTTTCTAGTTAATGGTACGAATTTAATGTGATGACTTAATTTTTTATTTTAATATTTTTTCTCATATTTTGATCAATTGATCGAATATAATGTAATGATTAATTTTATATTTTATTTCTCTCCAATAAATAATCCCATTCTTGAACATTATCTTACACACACTCCTCGTTCAAAGTACGATAAAACTTCCATTCATCTTCATCATCCTAACAATGCAAACAGTAAATCTCTTCATCTCGTACCTCCTCCTTACTATTCCTCCCACATCTAAATACATTTCATACTTCTTCCTTCAATTCACATATTCCTTACTCTACCTCCCCCGTATCACTTCTCAATAATTCACATCCTTCCGTCAAAATCATCTCAAGTAACATCTCCGTTCAACCGATTCAACACTCCACTCCTGTCACACATGCTCCAGCATATCTTAATTCTCCATTGAGCACTTCTGTCATTTCCACTTCTATCTGCTCTTCTGCCTCTACTTCTACCAGCTCTGTCCGTCCACAACTTTCACGTAAGTGTTTTCCTTCGCCCGATCGCTGTATTATCATATCTAACTTAAAGCTTCCCGAATATGCTTCTCCACAATGTCGCCTAAATGATAATGTATCTGCTTTCAGGTCTATCATAGTGCAATAAATAAGCAACGTTAGAAAGGCTTTATTCAATAATATCTATAAATAAAGTTATACGAAAGGTACCATCTGATCTTTTCATATCATAACATTCGCCCCGGCAGTAAAAGTAATCATTAAGATAGGCCGGTCTTCTTCTGGTCCTCTCTTCATGTTTTGGAATTGTGGCAGGCTCAATGAAGTTTTCGTTGTCGTCTTCTTGTGTCATAGTATGACTATTGTCTTTTGATTCCTACTATTTGTAGATTCTTACGAATCTACAAATAGTAGGTAAAGTTAAATATAAATGATAAAGTAATTAAATGTGATACCACATTCATCCCATGTGATAGTTTTGGAAGTATGCAGGACTTCTTCGACTTCTTGTACTTCGTCGGTAGAATTCTCTAGTTGTCACGGGATGATGGTTTGCCTCAGGAATTGATGTCCTCTTTGAACTTAAGTTCATATCGATATTGTCAGTGGCATCATATTGCTTTCCGTTATTGTTATCATCTTCATAGTCTGGCTGGTTCCTATCGAAGCTATCTTGACAGTCGTCATCCCCGTCCCTTGACAATCCCGAACTACGAATATCCGAAATGTCTGGATCCTTGTAAATGGAGGTTTCTGAAGGATAACGAGGTAGGTGTCGAGTTGAAATATTTGCTTCTTTCCCAGATGGAAGTTCGATATGAGCCGTGTTTGGATTCGCGTTTATCAGTTTAGCTTTGAGCAATTTATCGTCGTATTTGTCGTGTTTGTAGAAGTTTCGCACGAATACAGATCCGGGACGACGGAGCCATTCTGGTAAATTGAATTTAATTAATGGGCGTCTAGAGAAGTTGAAGATTCGATCATGAGGTGTCGAGCCAGTTGAGGTGCATAATAGTCCTCGAATAGATTGAAGGCTTTCAGCGAGGACCGTTTCCCAAGCAGCAACCGGACGATTGTAGTCTCTAAGCCGCAAAAGTACAGCGCTCCATAATATACCGTTATAGCGTTCGATCTGTCCGTTGCCTAATGGATTGTACGGAGAAGAGTGATTTGCTACCGTGCCAATACTCTCCAGATAATCAGAGAATTCTTTCGACATGAAGGATGACCCGCGATCGGAATGTACAAATTCAGGTGGACCAAATATTGTCACTATACCACGCAGGCAATTTATCACTGTTTGAGCGGACATATCACGGCATGCAAATCCAAAGGGATAACGAGAATATTCATCGACGGCTGTAAGCAAATATTTCTTGCCTGATGAACTGGGCAAAGGACCTTTGAAGTCAAGTGAAATTCTTTCGAAAGGTCGTGTCGCTCTGATGAGGGCAGTTTTTGGAGGCTTGAAGAAGTTTGGTTTCAACAACGAACAGGTAACGCAATGAGATACAACATAACGAACGTCTTCAGTGCTATATGGAAGTTTATTCGATTGAACGAAGTGATACAAAGGATTGACTCCTGGGTGGCAAAGCGTAGCGTGAAGTTCATAAAGAAGCTTGATATCTTTCTGTTTCTTAAAGTAACCGCAACTTGAAGCACAAATATCCCTAGACATTGAGTCGGCCGCATAATTCAACTTTCCAGGCCGGTAAAGTATACAATATTTGAACTCAGATAGATCGAGACGCCATCTTTGCACTTTTTCATTTTTAATTTTACTCTTATGATTCCTGTTAAATATGAATGAAACTGACCTTAGATCCGTTAGAACATTGAAAGTTCGTCCAGACAAATAGTGCCTCCAGTATCGCACTGCTTCAACGATGGCAAGAGCCTCTTTCTCAATAGCGGAATGTCCAACGACACTCTTACTAAGTGTATGCGAATAAAATGCGACGGGTTTGTTATCCTGCGTTAATACAGCACCGATAGCATAAAGGGATGCGTCAGTCTCTACTGTAAATGTCTTATTGAAATCAATGGGTGTTAGAGTAGCTGAAATAATACAATCACGAATTATCTCAAATGAGCGCTTTGCTGCAGGTGTAATAGGAAATATCGTGGTTTCAGCTAACGGACGAATCTGCGACGAAAAATTTTGAATCCATTTGGAATAATGTGAGAAAAGGCCGACAATTCTTCGCAGTTGACGTTTATTTTGAGGTACCTGCAGTTCTCGCAAAGGTGAGACACGATTAGGATCAGGCCGTTTAATACCACTACCAACTTGATATCCCAGAATATTGATCATCGTTTTATTAATCATACATTTCGATTCATTTAGTGTTATTCGGTACCTAGAAGCAACTTCACGAAACTTGGCCAGATTTGTATCATGTTCTTGCTGTGTTTTGCCGCACACAATGATATCGTCGAGGTATGAATAGGTGCCGGTTAAGTTTTCTTTCTCTATGATCTCGTTGATTATTCGCTGGAAGGCGGCTACAGCATTCGTGAGTCCAAAAGGCATACGCTGAAATTGATAGTTGACCATCTGCCTCGAATGCGGTCAAGAATTTTTCGTTTGCTCGCAAAGGAACTTGATGGTAAGCACTTTTTAAATCGAGAGTGCTAAACACGTTATTGGACGATATGGTGTCGATAAGGTCGTCAATTCGGGGCATGGGATAAGCGTCGAGGACCGTGAATCTATTTACGGTCTGCGAGTAATCTACTACTAGACGACGACGTCCTTCTCTGTTTACAATAAGAACTTGCGCACGCCACGGTGAGCGACTGCGCTCGATGATGCCTTCGGACAACATCCGTTTTACTTCCGAAGCAATAAAGCGGCGATCTTCGATATTACGGCGCCGGGACGGAATTGCTGCAGGTTTCCAGATTTTAAAATCGTCTGAAAATAACGACGGTATATCGATTTCCATGCTCGATAGTTGCCCAATGGTTAATGTTTCTTGCTTAGCATTTCCTCGAAGTCGAATGGAAACACTTGAATGCAAGCGCAGGAATGGATGACCAAGTATGAGATCACGACAAAGATGAGGCATGACGAAGCATTGAATGTCAGTATAGTTTCGGTCACAGTAAGATATCGGTAATACGCATCGTTCATTGCATACGGATGTAAATGATGAATTAGCCATGGAAATCCTAACACAACAAGATTCTGTAGGAATACCTAGTTTTCGAATAACTGATGAATCGACAAAGTTGGAAGAGCTCCCTGTATCGATAAGAGCATCCAGCTGTTGTGTTCCAACGCGAACTTGTACCGTCATGTCGTCAAGTTTAGATGCATCACCATTTGCATTTTGACAGGATATGATATTAAGTAATTCACAGTCGGACGCGTATGCTCGAGTACTACGATTGTATTTTCGTCGAGATCGAAGCAACTTAGTTCGACAAACTTTTTCGTAGTGTCCACGTTTTAAGCAGAATGAACATTCAGCATCTGGGCTGGACAACGATTTCGTGTATGCATAACTCCACCACAAAAGTAGCACCTTTTCTTGTTGATCTTTTGAGCTACGGCAATAGATTCTTCACTATTAGAAATATCAGTATTTCCTTTTGAACCTTTGGTTTCCCTTAAGGCATTTACTGTGAATTCGGATGTGTGTCGATATTTGTTTGATTGAGTTTGAGCTGCTTCAATCGTTCGAGCAACTTGATAAGCTTTCTCTTTGTCGATGTCATTAGTCTCGAGTATGCGTTGACGAATTTCGTTCGATTGTAAACCCGTAATAAATGAATCGCAAATAAGAATATCGCGCAGCTCCTTAGCTTTCACATCTTTGAAGGTGCATTGTCGCGCAAGTGTTTCAAGACGATCCACATAGTTAGATATCGATTCATCGAGAGTTTGTCGTGCAGAACACAGTAGGTGTCGTTTGTAAACCGAATTTGTAGATTTAATGAATGCTTTGTCGAGGACATCCATTGCTGAATCATAATCCAGGCACTCGTCAATCTTGTCGAATAATTGAGCGGAAATTGAGATTTTCAGGAGATCAAGTTTGTCATCTTGTGAATCCATTTTGATGCATTTAATAAATGTTTCGAAGCGAAATCGCCAGTGACGCCATTCGCGTTCTGCTTCAGGACAGTCTGTCGTTAGTTTGAGTGTATCCGGCTTAAACAGAGTATCCATCAAGATAATTCGTGAATAAAATTGTGATAACCAGAGAGAATAAATGGCTTTTATTCACGAATCTACAAATAGTAGGTAAAGTTAAATATAAATGATAAAGTAATTAAATGTGATACCACACTATGTTACCGAGAGCGTCGTGGCGAATTGTCGCCAGCTCACCACGCTTACATGCTAATGCGTGGTTTACGATGAGAGTTTCTCCGCATATACATTTTGTCCCATCCAGTTCACATGGAGTCCATCCATGAGAACAAAAAAATTTAACAGCTTAAACACATTCCAAATTATTCCCGTCAGTTCCAGATTATTCCTGTCAGTTCCAGATTATTCCTGTCAGTTCCAGATTATTCCTGTCAGTTCCAGATTATTCCTGTCAGATCCAGATTATTCCTGTCAGTTCCAGATTATTCCTGTCAGTTCCAGATTATTCCTGTCAGTTCCAGATTATTCCTGTCAGTTCCGCAGGCTACGCTCGCGGATTGAGCTCAATCTATCGATAAAAGGTCATGCCTAAAAAAGCTCGATCTCAGATCCCTGTTCCTGATCAAGAATCTTCCACATCGGAATGCAATGATGGTTATACCAGCTTTGATGTTGGATGCGATTCCAAAGATTGCGATGTATGAACACTTGTTCGTGTTAAAATATCCGACCACTCAGTGTATAAACGTAAACATTTCACTTGCGGTTTTTGTACATCAGTACGACTACTACAGTTATCCTGCTCTTCTACTCCTGTATCACACACGACCACTCAGACCAATGCTGTTTTAGATGTTTCCTCGCATCAACACCTGACTTCGCATCTTATAATCCCATTATTGAACCTACTCTCTCACACACTCCTCGTTCAACTACGTACCAAACTTCCATTAATCTTTCTCATTCTAACAATGCTAACGGTAATGCTTTTCATCTCGTACCTCCTCTTTCCTATTCCTCCCCAATCTAAATAAATCTCAAACTTCTTTATTCTCTTCACGTACTTCTTACTCGAACTCCCCCGTATCACTTCTCAATAATTTACATTCTTCCATCAAAATCATTTCCAGTAACATTTCCGATCAAGTAATTCAACACTCAATTCCTGTCACTCATGCCCCAACCTATCTTAATTCTCCTTACTCTAACTCCCACGTAACACTTCCAAATAATTTACATCCTTCATTTAAAATCATCCCTGTCACATCTCTGATCAATCGATTCAACACCCCGCTCCTGTCACACTTGCTCCAATCAATATTAATTCTCTATCAAGCACCCCTGTCATTTCCACTTCTATCTGCACATCTGCCTCGACTCCTATTAGCTCTGACTGTCCACCACTTCCACGAAATCGTTTTGCATCGCGCGATCGCTGGATAATCATATCAAACTTAAAGCTTTCCGAATCTGCTTCTCCACAATCTCGCCTCGATGATGATGTATCTGCTTTCAGGTCTATCCTAGCAACCATTCTTCCTGATGATAACCCATTCCTCTTCAATAATATTGCTCCTGTATCCTTTATTCGTTTAAACAAATCCACAAAATCCAATCATCTCAGTCCTCCACTCTTAAAAATCGTTTTCCGACATAGTTCACATGCCTCTTCGGTACTCTCCCAACGTTTCAAACTTCTTACCACTTCATCTACTTGCCGTATCTTTAATTGCTGTTCCTAACTGCTTCAATGACTACACCTCCTTGTCAATTACTAATCCTGGTTTGTCCGATCATTTCGTTGTCACTCTTACTCTTGCTCGTCCCCATCCTCATTCTCTGTCTTTACCTTTATCTACACCAAGTCGACCTTGGAAGCTTCTCGATATCCCTATTCTCTGCACAGCCTTACTCAATTCTTCACTCTTTTCACTTCCTCTTAACTATCTCTCTCCCGATGATCTCTGCATTCTGTTTGATTCTGAACTTACGTCGGTCCTCAATAACCTTCTTCCTAGTCGAATCCGACGCTCTCAGCGCTTGCGCCATGCTCCCTGGTTCGATTCTGACTGAAGTCTTTCTAAGTGTAGACTCCGTCACTTTTCGTGTGTATAATCGCTTTCTTAAACGTTCTCCCGACTCACTCCCTCCAAATCTCCGTGATTCCTACTTTTCTCTACGCCGTTCACATCTTATTCTTATACGTACTAAACGTACTATCTTTTGGCGAAATCAACTCGAGTCATCTTCTAACTCTAAATCTCCTTGGAAAATCTTAAACTCAATTCTTTCACGATCATCTACTTCTTGTAATATAAATCCTGATGAATTTTCTTCTTATCTTCAAACTAAGCTATCTAATTTACTTTCCCTACTACCCGTAGCCCCATTGTACCCACTCTTCTCTTTAAATACTTCCCTCCCAGAACTATTCCACCTTCTTCCCGTTTCGTCTGATGAAGTTTCTTCGGTTCTGCTGTCATTACCTAATAAAACCTCTCCTTCTGACCCAATTCCCACTCATTTGCTTAAAAATATCTGCTCCTCTATCTCACCCTTCCTAACCACATTGTTCAACTCGTCCATCCGTAGCCGTACATTTCCTTCCATCTGGAAATGCGCCACTGTTCGTCCTCTCATCAAAAAGCAATCTCTCGACTCCTCACTACCATCTTCGTACCGTCCAATCTCACTTCCCCCAACCCTCTTTAAACTCCTTGAGCGTCTCGTTCTCAAGCAAGTTAATACATATCTCTTTTCCTCTAACTTGTTTCCTCCCTACCAAGCCGCTTTTCGCTCTAATCACTCTACTAAAATTGCCTGTCTCAAAGTTTATAATGACTTACTCATCTCGCGTGATCATAAATTATGTAGTGTCATAGTTTCTCTTGATCTATCGTCTGCTTTTGACATCGTCGATCACTCGATTCTTCTCCATCGCCTTCGTCATGATTATGGCTTCTCTTTACCCACTGTATCATGGTTTTCTTCATATCTATCAAACAGTACATTTCGCATCTATTCTAACTCTTCTCTCTCCCATCCTTCATCCATCCCGACCGGTGTTCCACAAGGCTCCGTATTAAGCCCTTTGCTTTCTCTCTTCTTCTCGGTGACTTGTCTTCGATTTCTCATACATTTAACTTCCATTATATGCAATATGCTGATGACATTCTCATCTATGCTCATGCACCTGCCGACTTTCACTTAAACCTTTCGTTAGAGATAAAGTACGCTCATCTACCTTGATACTCCGCAACCTCCGTCAAGTTCGTAGATTGATCGATTTCCCTTCTTGTATGACTCTAATATCTTCTCTCCTTTTTGCTAGACTCGATTATTGTCTTAGTCTATTTTCCAACTCACCTAAATTCACTCTTCTTCCCCTACAACGCATCGTCAACGCAGTCGTCCGGATTCTCCTCCGTCTTCGTCGTTTTGATCATACATCCTACCAACTTGCTTCTCTGGATTTGCCTACAATTTATTGTCGTGTTCAAATTCGTCTTCTTATCGTTGCTTTCCCCCTTGTAACTCTTCATACCCCTTCATTTCGCAATCTTCCTTTTCTTGATAATCCACGTCCTGTTTACTGTTCCTTGCGTTCCTGTAATTCCCTTCTTTTACATGTCACAAACTACTCTACCTCCATTGGACTCCGCTCCTTCATTGTGGCTGCTCCTCTATCGTGGAACCATCTGCCCATTCATATACGCCAATCATCTTCCTTGCCGTGCTACAAACGACAAATCCGATCCCATTTAAACAATTTATCTGCTTGACCTTTTAATTTTTGTTTGTGGACTTGTAAGCGTACAGCTTGTACGCATTTGCCAAATTAAATAAATTTGTATTATTATATCTTGTACATAACCCGTCTCTGAACTAGTTCGGAGTTAGCTGGAAATGATGATGGGCGAATGGAAATGAGCTCAGTTGTGTTGATAATCCATCTCTTGATGCATGAGAAATAATATCAGACATAATTTCTTCAATTTGTGTCATGGCCTATTGAAGTCGCTCGGTTAATGCGTTATAATGTTGTGAGGCCAACTGTTTCAACGTGTTCGTCTGTAAATCCTGTAGCTAATTGCCGAATAATTTGTCGATGATCGCTGACCACTTTATCGATTCATTTATCATGGTTGAAGAAATGTATGCATCTGTTCCTATGGGGACTCCTACGATTTTTATACCGTCGTTTGAAAACGTGATCGGATGTTACGGAAATTCTAAGGGATTAAGTGGCGTGTGTGAGTAATTGTGTTTTTGTTTCGTTTACGAGGTATCCATATTTCGGGCATGTCTTTTAGTATTTGCCATACTGTACGAAGATCACTAATACAGCCAACAAAATTTGCATCGTCCGCAAACCATCGCTGTTTAACGTCAGAAAGCGCTTTGCGAATTTCCAGATGAATATAAGTTTTTGAGTACAGTAGCCATTGAGGTAGCCATGAATTTCATATTGTGAAGGGTGGCAGACCGATTCATTGCAGTAAAAGCATTATTTGCATATATAGCTAGGATGGATCTATCTCGTCAATTCTCAAATTCTTTTCGAAGTGAATGAAGTACAAATTCAATACTCCCGCCCTGGCATGCGCACAATTGCTCAATCTTCGCCACATCCTGAAGATCTTGTCTTATCTTGTACAATATCGTTTAAGAAATTATGCGTCTCGCAACGTCACACACGCCAATGGGTCTAATACTTTCAGTTTTTTTGTTTAAAGTAAAAAGTTGACTTGCGATAAATACTTTAAGAACTTCGATACAAATTAAAGAAAAGTATTGGTTATTAAAGTTCTTACAATTCACGTACCCAACAAAGAAATAAAGTATTGGTTATAAAGTACGTTAAAAAAGTATTGGTTATTAAAGTACTTACAACAAGGAGCGCAGTTTTAAAAAATTGTAAACTATTGCAACCTACAGTTAATGGGAGCCAAGAAGAAAAATCTACCAAAAGCCAAGCGATCAATCTCTGTTGATACCGATAAAAACCGGCAAGCTCGAGAACATACAAGTGGAATGCTCCGCTAGCGGCTGTCAAATCTGGACATCAGTAACACATAATTGTGCTTTGGGTCAGGAAACTTGTGGAGGGCCACCGTTCTACTGCGGATTCTGTGCGGCGAAACAAATCAACTTGTTAATAAAACGCTTAGAGCAATTGGAAATGGCATCGCAGCATGATCGAATTTCTCAAATTTCTGATAAATCTACTGAGACAGTTAAGGAGCCGCAAATTGTATCGCAGCATAATGGATTTTGTCAAGTTTATGATAAATCTACCGAGACAGTGACGGAGCCGCAAATTGTTACAACTAATGTATTTTCACTCCCCGACACCCCACGTCCCGTCCTTCCCGTCTCGTTTCTCAATAACTTGCATCCATCAATCAAAATCACCTCCACCAACCTCCACTATCCTTCCACTCATAACCTTTCCTCACATCGCTTGCCACCCTCTTTATTATCATTATCCTCTATGTCTCCCGTCGTCAAACCAAATCCCTCCAAATCATCAACTGCCAGCTCTTCTATCGTGATCTCACCTACTCACGTCAGTCGTCCTCCTTTACGGAAGCGCTTTGCTTCTCGCGATCGTTGCGTCATTGTCACTAATATCACGCCTTCTAACTCCTTATCTCCACAAGCACGTCTAGACCACGATGTTTCCGCCTTCAGATCTATCCTCTCGTCTATTGTCCCTCCGGATAAACCATCCTATTTCAAGAACATTTCTCCTGTCGCATTCATCCGTCTAAACAAATCTTCTCAATCTAATCCTTCCCAGCCCCCTCTCCTAAAAATTGTTTTCAAGCATCGCTCTCACGCGTCTTCTGTCCTCTCTCAACGATTCAAACTCATGTCATCTTCAACCACTCGAATTTTCCCCGATCGCGCCCCTTCGGAAATCGCTCAAATCTCTTCAGTCCGCATCGAAAAATGCCGTCGCGAGGAAAACCGCGAAACATCACTCTCCATCCGAAACAGACGGAAATTTTCAAGTTGTCCACACCCGTCCAAAAATTCGATGGCGCTCCATCTCTGCTATGCGTCTTCTCCACTAGACTCTTTCGTCACAACACACGGTTTCCGCCTCGGTCTCCTCAACACTAGATCTATTCTCAATAGATCCGATCTTATCCTCAACCTATTCACCAAGCAATCCATCGATCTCTTCTGCCTCACCGAATCCCGGCACTCAGATTCCGACGACCTTTCCATTCGCCGTCTGCTCTCTGCGGTTGCTCCCTAGTCGAATCCGCCCGCCCCCTCAGCTCATGCCCTTGTAAATTCTCTAATCAGGGCGACATCGTCGCATTTGCGCGTTACCCCGCGTTTCTTCGCAAAATCAATCACCCTTTCAGTCCTTGCTCTTTTGAATTGCTCACTTGTCGTTATTCTAACCCGATCACTCTAGATCTCGCCATTGTATACCGTCCTGGTTCATCAGCTCCTACAGCCTTATTTTTTACCGAACTCGCTGACCTCCTTTCTCATTGTTCTTTGTCCTCAATCCCTTCACTCGTTCTAGGCGACTTCAATATCCGCCTAGACCGCCCCTCTTCCACGGATTCCATCCGGTTCATCAACATTCTATCCAACTACAATTACAAACTAATCTCCACTGCCCCCACACATATACTTGGTGGGGCACTCGACATCATCGCTGTCCCCGATCATTTTGCTGCCTACACCTCACTGTCCATCTCTGACCCTGGTCTATCCGATCACTTTCTTATCACCCTTGATCTCGCTCGCAACCACACCCCTCCTCACACACCTACAATCCTACGTCGCCCTTGGAGAAATCTTGACCTCTTCCTTCTCCGCTCTGCCTTACTCAAATCGTCTCTATCATTACCCACAATAACATATTCATCTCCTCACGATCTCGCCTTTCTTTTCGACTATGAACTCACATCCGCTCTCGATATTCTCTTGCCCTTCAAGTCTCACCCACACCGTCGCTTGCACCGTGCCCATGGTTTGACATCCAATGCCTACTATCAAAGCGTCAACTCCGCCATGCTTTTCGAGTCTATCACTGCTCTCTCAGACGTGATTTCCGCTCGATCACTCCGTCTTTCCGTGATTCCTATCTTGCTCTTCGTCTGTCTCATCTCAACCTACAACGTACCAAATGCAACTCCTTCTGACAGCATAAAATCATCACTTCATTCAACTCTAAGATTCTCTGGCATACTTTTAACTCAATCCTTGCTCGCTCCTCTTCGCCGTGCAACATAAATGCCAATGATTATTCGTCATTTCTACAGACTAAAGTATCCACGTTGCTCTCTCACACCCCGGTCTCCCTCCTATCCCACTCTGCCCAGTCTAATCTCATCCTTCTGGAACTCTTTCATCTTCTCCATGTCTCACCTACAAAAGTATCATCTGTCCTCATGTCCTTGCCCAACAAAACCTCACCTGCCGATCCCCTGCCTACTCACATATTAAAATCTATATGCTCATCGATATCCCCATTTCTCACAACCTTGTTTAACTCGTCTATCCGCAGTCGTATCTTCCCTTCACACTGGAAATCAGCAATCGTTCGTCCCCTCCTTAAGAAACAATCGCTCGACCCCTCCATTTCATCTAGCTATCGCCCCATTTCACTACTCCCTACTCTTTCTAAGCTCTTAGAACGCCTCATCTTAATACAAATCAACGCTTATCTCTCCTCATCCAATCTGTACCCTCCTTTCCAATCCGCTTTCCGCTCTAATCACTCGACAGAAATCGCATGCATAAAAGTGTACAACGACTTACTCATTTCTCGAGACAAGGCTCTATATAGTGTTCTCATCTCCCTCGACCTCTCCTCCGCATTCGACATTGTCGACCACTCCGTCCTCCTTTCTCGCCTTCGTTATGATTACGGCTTTTCTTCCTCCTCCGTAGCATGGTTCGCCTCATATCTATCCGACCGTTCCTTTCGCGTCTGTTCTAATTCATCATCCTCCCCTCCCATCCCTATTTTTTGCGGGGTTCCACAAGGTTCAGTCCTAGGTCCCCTGCTTTTCTCTCTTCTGCTTGGCGATCTATCTCCGTTTATCAAACCTTACTCCTTTAAGGTCATGCAATACGCCGATGACATTCTAATCTATGCTCATGCACCCGCACATCGCATACACGATATCGGCATTTCTGCCTCCAACTGTCTTTCTTCTATCTACAAACGTCTCTCCAATTTCCATCTCGTTCTAAACCCCGAAAAGTCCAAAATAATGTGGATCCTCCCCGTAAACCAAACATATCTCCTCCCACTGTATATTTTGCCTCATCGATCATCCCCATAGTCCACAATCTCACTTTCTTAGGCTTCCATTTCGATGATCACCTTTCCCTTAAACACTTCGTCCGTGACAAGGTCCGCTCATCTAACTTAATTCTCCGTGACATCCGCCGTATCCGCCCCCTTATCGACTTCCGTTCTTGTATGTCTCTTCTTTCATCGCTTCTTTTCCCTAAAATCGATTACTGCCTTAGCCTTTTCGCCAATTCTCCAAAATCCATCATCCTACCCCTACAACGAATAATCAACACCGCCGTTCGAGTGCTCTTCCGTCTCCGTCGCTTCGACCACACATCCACATATTTTGCCCAACTCTCCTGGCCCACCATCCACATCCGCATCAAACTCCGCCTTCTTCTCATTACCTTTCGTTTCATCGCTGTCGGCTCCCCATCGTTCATCAACCTTCTTTTCTTAAACGATACTCGCCCCACTTCGCTATCGATTCGTTCCCGTCATACCCTCTTACTCCACGTTCCTAATTACTCCAACAACTACGGTCTCCGATCCTTCCTCGTCGCCGCCTCACTCGCCTGGAATCAACTCCCTCTCGACGTCCGCCGCGCCCCTTCCTTTATCACATTCAAACACCTCCTCCGTTCACACCTTCTCGACACCTGATTCACAGTCTTGTTTTGTTGTGGTCATGTAAGCGTGCGCTGGCACGCATTTGCCACGTTAAAATAAATCCTTTTTTTAAATAATTTCTGTTGCTAATATTATATCGAATTCAGCTTGTGATTTTGCTAATCTTTGAGAATGAACTCCAAAGCAGCTCAGAAGTTGTCTCCACGTCGTAGAATCAAAACCGAATGAACCGGTACCACCTTTCGTTCTTCTGGCAGCGCGCATAACGTTTGCCGCTTCTATCGCACTGAATTCAACTGGGTGATGAGGTTGTGCATTTGGAAAATGATGTCGTAATAGCACTTTTTGATCTGGAATCTTATTAACTGGATGTAGATTCTGCAGAATTTCTTTAACTGATTTTCCATTCAATAGAGAGTCCGGCTTAATTACAGCATATGCTGATTTTTGTTCCAAGACAATTGTGCTAACTTAAATTTTATCTCGCCTTAATAGCCGACAGGACGCATTTTTGCAATTTTAATGATGCATTTTCATTGCTTTATGAGCTCATTTCGACTATATATATTGGAATTCTTTCAAAAGTTCTAAATTTTTCTGATTCCAAAGTTGTAACCTGCGTTGTAAACCCTTACTTATTACTGATACATTGTTTGAGTTAACGAAATGAAGAATTGACAAAATGCAACTGCCGTCTTGAGCGCATATTTCTCATTCGAATCTTTATTCGCAATCTTGTCATAAAACAAAGCTAATATATTTAGAAACGTGTTGCTTTCTGAACACTGAAGCAAGTTAAATAGATTTAGTCTTCATTGCAATATAATTTGATGAATATCAGTAGGGTTGTCAAACGAGACATAATCCTCCATACCTGATTTTCCGTTGATAGAGATACTAATTTAATTTACGTTGCTATTAATTCTCATTGCATCTGTGTCTAATAATGCTGTGTTGGGGATAGGCCTTTTCCGCTTTTCTACGTTTGATATTTTAGATTAAATTTACACAAAGTACAACATGATATTTTTGTAGAATTCAATTTAACTTTACGATATTTGTGATATTTTTGAACATATTATTTCTTAAATACGTTATCATTTAATGTCAATAAACAAAGGCACAAAAAATATGCTGTTTTCCATGATTTTTCAGCTTGTACTTTTGATATTTTGCGATTTGAAATGTACAAAAACACATGCTCATAAGCTCGTTCATACTAAAAATGCTTTATTTGTGTAGATGTCGCTAGCATAATATGGGCACTTGTTTTATCATGACTTCTTTATTGTATTGTGGCTGTGATATGTTAAGTCGCGGTGCTTAAAGTATGTGTGAATTATTCGGCTGTTGTATCTTTTTAATTACTATAAATTAGTGAACACTTTTCTTAGTAAAATGTCGTTTATGTAAAATGTTACCTATGTTTTCTAATTGCACATGTGTAAAACGCCTCATCATCCATTTAGAGTTTCGCTGGTATAAGCAATTTACCGTTGATTCCGTCATTGCATTAGGAACACGAGCTTAGGATCTTAGGATGTCAAACTTATTTTTAATTTCTACTTCAACTTTTCAATTTTCTCGGTTTACGTATGATTGAAACAGCTATTTTTACTTTGCAAATGTTATGTCTAATCATATGCTTTAGAGGGTTTTTAGAGGCATTGGTCGTTTATTCGGCTGTGATAAAACAATAATTGGTCGTTTATTGAATTTCGACCTTTAAGGGAGCAGGAAATTTATTTTCAGAAGCATGTCTTATTCTTAGTTTCTATTTGGAAATCGTTATAATTTGAATGTATATTTTGAATTAAGGACACGTCAATTAAATAAGGCCAGATTGTATAGAACAACGGGGGTATAATGTGCAAAACATATATTTTACAGTATGTAATCATATCAGTTAACTGATCTGATTAATTAATGTATTTTAAATTCATACTATTTCATCTAATTACGATAATTTATTATGATTTTTAATATTAAAAGTACTTTAAGTAATTTGAAACGGAATGAGACATTCTGGGGGGGGAATAATTATTTTTGTATCTAAATGCCATTCCCAGAAAAAAGAAATTGAATATTTCTTCGATATTTCGTTCGCTAACCGCGGACATTATCAAGAAGTATTGTAAGAACTTTAATAATTTATAATTTTTTTTAACGTTAAAAAAAATTATAAATTATTAAAGTTCTTACAATACTTCTTGATAATGTCCGCGGTTAGCGAACGAAATATCGAAGAAATATTCAATTTCTTATTTCTGGGAATGGCATTTGGATACAAAAATACTTTAAGTAAAATTTATTTATTTTAATGTCTTGCCGTCATCCATTCATAATTTGAACATACCCTCATTGTTGTGCCTTATATACAATTGCTTCTTTTCTGTATTATTTACATAAATATCATTTCATGTTAATACCTAAAAATAACCAAAGATAAAATTTTAAGAATTCAAGAATACCTAGCTCTTGTAGCTTTTCCTCTCAATTTTTTCATTTTCTATGGCATTTATATCAGCCCCCTAATATTTCAAATAGTCATATACGTAAGTTAACTATTATAAGTTATATGAGCTAAATATAGTTAGAAAATTCGAACTATACTTTACCGTCACATGTCCTGATAAACCCTTTGCCCTTCCCGACTCATTGTTTACTGCTAACTATGTATATTAATTTAATCTTATAGTACTTAAAATTAAATAGGGTGTTTAATATTAGGCACAAATATTATTTTCCTATAATTGTGGCACAACATTATAATAACAGGTATTGTTACTATTCTTGATACAGTCGGATGCTACTAATCAGCCTGGACGGGTTTATCAGCTGGTAACCCAGACCTACATTTCACGTTTCGACTCTTATCATCTGCGTACACCGGTGGTGATCGGGTAGGTCCCATTAGCTGCTAACTCAGACCTACATTTCACATTTCGACCCCTTATTATCTGCTTACTCCATACACTGGTGCTGATAGGGTACGTCTCATCAGCTGCTAGCCCAGACTTACATTTCACGTTTTCGAACCTTAAATATTTTGATAAATTATATTTCTTAAATATTTTTTATATAGAATCCTTAAATATTTTGATAAATCAAAATTATTTAAAAGTAGGGACATCTATATTTAGACAAGTAAAAGGTGTTCCAATGGGTGGTAATAGTAGCCCAATTATAGCTGACTTGTTTTTAAGCTTTATAGAATATGAATTTGTTCATAACTGTGTAAAAACTAAATCTAAACAATATAAATATATGAAATATATGTTTCGATACATTTATGATATATGTGTATTTAATTCTAATAATTTTTATTCAATTAGTTTATTTAGAAAGCCTTATTCTTAACAAAACTAATTTTAATGATAAAGACGGTGTGTATCTAGATATGAACATTAAATTAACATTAACTAAAACTACTATTAATTTATATCGTAAAGATGACATATTTAAATTTACAAGAAACATATTTTTGCATGAGCATTCATGCATACCATATAATATAAAATATAATACATTAAATAATGAAATTTTAAGAATTGCAACAATATGTAATGATATTGGCTTTCTTCAAAATCATTTAAATAATTTAATAGATACATATTTTAAACTGGGTTACTATAAAAATAACATCAAGCAGAAAATAGTAAAATATATAAATCAACACAATAATATAAAGAATAAATTTAAACTCTTAAGTGGCAAATTTTTATGGATGGATAATAAATAATATACTTTGTATTAGAATAAGATACTAGATAGTTATTTCCGAGGAAATAGATCATTAGCATGTATTTGGCCCCGCTGCTATGTTGGGTAGATGAGTTATGGGCCGAAACCTGATAGCATAGCAGTTCCTCCTTATGACCTCTAATTCTTATTCTGATACAACGTCTGTTATTTATTAGTCAATTCATAAAAATGACGTTTATTTTAAATTTCATTTTTTTAACTTGATTTAAATTATAGAAAATCTAAAAACAATTATTAATTTTATTATTTAATTATTAAATTTTGATTTAGCATTATTATGTTTTGTTTAGTTCATAATTATATTAAATACGTAGACTCAGTTAGCTGATTTGACTTATTATGTGCTTACTCCGTACACTAGTGCTGATCGGATTCGAACTCAGGATATCGGTATCGCCGGTATCGTCTTTTATTGTCGGTATCGACCTCCTGAGTTCAAAGACGATCAGCATCAGTGTACGGAGAAAGCAGATAATAAGGGTCGAAACGTGAAATGTAGGTCTGGATCAGCAGCTGATAAGACCCACCCATGCTGATTAGTAGCATCCGGTTGTATCAAAAATAGGAACAATACCTAAAGAGTATATCCCCCCGACTCCTTTCCACATTCCGTTCATCTCCCTTATCTTCAATATACTTGCATGAATTTCATCAACATTTTCATTTCACATTCTATATTTTTTGTTTTCTTTTATTTGTTATTTTTTTCTTCTATGTGAGCTTGTAAGTGTGCATAGGCGTGCATTCGCCACTATTAAATGAAATAAATGTGTATAATGTCGCGTAGTTACCAGAAGAATTTCAGCTCACAGATGCGATCAAGTTAAATTATTTTCCTAATTTCTACTTGAAACCAGAAAAAAAATTAAAATTTTTTTAATAGATTTTTATTATTGAAATTTAATTATCTTCTTAAATGACGCAAATAGCTAATGTTCATAGATTACTTAAATTATATACAGAGCGAATATATCATGGGTGTATATTAGATACGTCATTAGCTTTAGATAACTGTATTTTTAAATATAATTCGTTCAAGCTCACTCCTATGTATTTTACAATGTATTTACCAATGTATTTTACATTGGTAAAATACATTTTGCGGAAAGACGCGATCAATTTGTTTTTATAGTGTTCTGTCAGGATGAAGGTAAATGTTGACTTTGTTGTGCACAGCTGAACAATGCTTTATTATATATGATCCAATATGCACAAATTTGCTCGAATATGAAGACAATGCTTTCATATTTTGTGGTCTTGCTAGCTGGCGATAATAACACCTTATGGTGTAAGATGGGACCTTCTTTCAAACTTACTATTTGCATAATATATCGGTCGCCGCGTTCATCTACACTTTCAACTGCATGTCGTAAGGATAAGGTAACGTGATTATGGCGTAACGTGAAGATTCCGAATATCATAATTATATCATACACGAATGCTAATAATTCAATTTAAACATTACAATCTTCAATTGATGATAAAAAGTTAACGTATCCTTAATGTGGTCGATATATTTCTATCAACTCGAATGGAATGCTGCTCGTGCATGGACCGGTAACGTCTCGGTATATTGGTTCAAGTGTTCATTGTTCTGATATTAATCATTACAGGCTTGCTACCGATAAAGTGCTTAGATTGGTCGATTATATTACTTTGCAGAAAGGGATGTGACACAGATGTCTGTAATTTATGGACACAAGTAAAGATTTCGGCATCAAAGTGTACAGAATGTTCCAATAAATATTTTATATGCGGATTTTGTAGTGCGTATTACACTTATTACACTTATTTATGATCTGGAAGGAATGTCACACTATTCCTTTCAGATCATAAGGATCTAAAAAAAGATTTATTTTAACGTGGCAAATGCGTGCCAGCGCACGCTTACATGACCACAACAAAACAAGACTGTAAACCTGGTGTCGAGAAGGTGTGAACGGAGGAGGCGTCTGAATGTGATAAAGGACAAAGCGCGGCGGACTCGAGAGGAAGTTGATTCCAGGCAAGTGAGGAGGCGACGAGGAAGGATCAGAGACCATAGTTGTTGGAGTAATTAGGAACGTGGAGTAAGAGGGTATGACGGGAACGCAGCGATAGCGAGGTAAGGCGAGTATCGTCTAAGAAAGGAAGGTTGATGGACGATAAGGAGCCGACAGTAGACACGAAAAGTTACGAGAAGAAGGCGGAGTTTGATGCGGATGTGGATGGTATACCAGAAGAGTTGGGCAAGATATGTGGATGTGTGGTCGAAGCGACGGAGACGAAAGAACACTCGAACGGCGGTGTTGATTATTCGTTGTAGGGGTAGGATGATAGATTTTGGAGAATTGGCGAAAAGGCTGAGGCAGTAATTGATTTTAAGGAAGAGAAGCGATGAAAGAAGAGACATACAAGAGCAAAAGTCGATAAGGGGGTGGATACGACGAATGTCACGGAGAATTAAGATAGACGAGCGGACCTTGTCACGGACGAAGTGTTTAAGGGAAAGGTGATCATCGAAATGGAAGCCTAAGAAAGTGAAATTGTGTACTATGGGATAATCGATGAGGCAAAGGATACAGTGGGAGGATATATGTTTGGTTTACTGGGGGAGGATCCACATTATTTTGGACTTTTCGGGGTTTAGAACGAGATGGATATTGGAGAGACGTTTGTAGATAGAAGAAAGACAGTTGGAGGCAGAAATGCCGATATCGTGTATGCGATGTGCGGGTGCATGAGCATAGATGAGGATGTCATCGGCGTATTGCATGACGTTAAAGGAGTAAGGTTTGATAAACGGAGAGAGATCGCCAAGCAGAAGAGAGAAAAGGAGGGGAACTAGGACTGAACCTTGTGGGAACCCGCAAAAAAAAGGTTGGGAGGGGAGGATGATTAATTAGAACAGACGCAAAAGGAACTTCACTTTCTCAAGTGAAGAAGTTGGTCCGATAAAATTTGCGTCATCCGCACAACATCTCTGCTTGATGTTTGGGCAAGCGGCTCTAACCAACCTGATCAACGGTAAGGAAGACATTGCGAAAATAGCCATGGCGAACAGGGTCGCCGTGTGTCACACCCTCGTTGGAGCGCATCGTTTCTCCATCAACGACTAGTAGAGGATCTGCTGCGTAAATGTTCTCCATCGTGTGCGCCAGCGCTGGGCATATAAGTGGCATGTTAAGCATGGCTACTTGTCTGTTAAGCCTGTTAAACGCATTTCTCGCGTCGATGCAGAGAATGATGTATTCGGGATTGTCATGGAAATCATCTCTCAACGAATGGACACAGAAGTCCACACTGCTGCTGCCACTCGATGCACACAGTTGTGAATCGCAGCGCACAACATCTAATGAAAATTAAATGTTATTATTGAAAATTAATATTATTAATAAGAATCAATAATTACTGAATTATTAATTATTAATGAATAATAATGTCGTTATTTAGAAAATGACATTTTACATATTGTCATAATATGCGATGATATCAGTTTTCTTCAATAACATATAAATAATTTCATATATACATATTTTAGATTAGGTTACTATAAAAATACAATCAAACAAAAAAATCGTAAAATATATAAATCAACACAATATTAAAAAAATAAATTTAAACTCTTAAGCGGGAAATATTTATGCATGTATAGTAAATAATTCATGATTTGTGTTCGAACGATGAATTACTCTACATATTCAAATTTCATTCAAGGAAATACATCATTAGCAAGTATTTAGCCTCTCAGCCGTGTGAGATTGATGAACAACAACCGAAACCTGATTAGAAGTCCCTCCTAATGACATGCCATATGTATTCTAATTTATGACATTTTAACTACTAATATTATAAAATAATATATGAGATAAAAAATAAAGTTACATTTTCTTAGTTTATTTATTACAAAATATATTGCTTAGTTAAGCACCCTCAGATCTGACTTATTAGACAGTTTACAAATTTATGGATTTAACAATTGTTTGTTTAATTGTTTCCTGTACAAAAATATAAGCACAGGTAGTGCTTATTTAAAGAATATACCCACTGGATCATCTTTGCAGTAATTTAACAATTGCGTAGTTTATCTACTGTCTGTTGTCTTCAAATAAGCCAGATAGCATTAAAATTTAGAGTTTCACGTACTTTATGCATATCCTTGATATGATATTTCATGAATATATATCATTATTTAAAGACTAATTTATTTAAAAATTTTGCTAGCTGCTTCTTCTACTAGCATCTCAAAAACCAAACGTAATTAATTAAATGCTATCTTAATAAATAACAACTGATAAGAAGTAATTAAAAACGAAACATAAAAAACAATCGAAAATACCCAGTCGTTAAAAATTCGTTCGTCTCTTAAACTTTGTTACGGCCTCTAGTTCAGCGGGATCTGAGCCCTCAAGCCAATCCAACACGCCGCTCTCCGCCTGAACCACCTGGGGTCTTTTACCCTCCCCCCCCGAAAAGTCCAAGCGAGGCGGACTATGCTCGATAATCGCGATATGAGGAGCTTGAGAAACATTAATATTTGCTCTGGGGGGATGTCCTCTTGAAAATAAGTCTAATCCCGAGATAGCCCAAGTACCGCAAAGGTGCACCTAAGTTTTTACTTTCAACGACATATGCTGGGCCCGTTTCAGGGCCCACCTAGCTCTCAGGATACGTTTAAGTCTATCCAGGTCAGCTTTCGCCGACCAGTTCACCGTATCGGTGAACCCCAGGTATTTTACTCGACTTGTGAAGGTGAGGAGTGGTTTAGAGGCAAATATGGAGAAGAGCGCAGAGAGCGCTAATCTCTTAAGTTTTTGATTTGTTGCATGGGAGCCATGAAAGACTACCACCTGCAATTTCGCGGAGTTAAAATTAAGATTGGAATTCGGTAACTGGTCGATTAATGTTAAAAAGAAACGGCTGATGTCAGAAACTACGTCTTTACACCTGTGTCTAGTGAACAGGGATGTGGTATCATCAGCGCATACCACTAGTTGTTGATCACGTTTAAAATTCTTGAATAGTACAATGGAGGCAGCAAGATATAAGATAGGAGATAATGGGGATCCTTGAGGCACACCCGTAATAGGGTAGAACTGACGCGCATCAAGGTCGTCTTCATAGAAGAACCGCTTGGTGTACAGCAATATCTCCACCTTGTTAACAATTCTCGCAGGCAACCCGAGGGACCTGAGAGAGAAGATAACGAAGGAAAGAAAACGCGGTCAAATGCAGCAGAAAAGTCGAGGAAAACAGCCACAGCGAGTTGATTACTGCTATCCTGACAAAACTGATGCAGTTCATTTATTGCTGAATGAACCAAGCGCCCTTTGACAAACCCATGAAAACTCGGTGGGATCAAGTTACGCCTACTTAAATAGTCCCGGATTCTACGCGCAAGTGCTTTTTCGTTGATGAAAATGAGGGAATTTTGAATCGAAATGGACCGCAGGTCTTTAGGACATGAGACCGGAATTACGCTTGGGTAAAAAAATTCTACGACTAATATTGATGCCGGCTACATCGGATGGTGAGGCTATAAGCATTGTGACGGCAACTTCTCTTCTTTGATCGGCTGTCAGAAGCTGACAGACCCAAGATAGCGGAGCGACGGATTTCGAGGTGCACGGAAGTGGACCTCATGAGTTGAGGATATTTGTAACAGATAAGTCCCTGCTCCTGAAGTCACCCCAAGACGGGATTGGTTGGGGAGATTGAGTGAATCCATAGTTGTGTAGGAATAGTGAATCTTCCAAAACTCTGTCAAGGCCAATGCTCACAATCTAACCCACAGCCCTGTCCCTTCAGCAGACAAACATATCTTAAATATCTTCCAAAATGAAGACTGTGAAGGGTTAAGGGGAGCAAGGCTCGCCCTATCCTTGCTCAGCTGGAACCTATATCTAGAGCTCCAGTATTCATTCAAAAAGGCCTGTCTGACGGAAACAGAGAGATTGGGAAGGTGTAGAATTTTAGCCAGGACCTTAAGTTTTGTTGGAGTGGGGTTGTATATGCGACCTTTATAGGTAGTAGAAAGCAACGCAGTAGCTTGCGATGAGAGGTAGGAATTAAATTCGGTCAAACTTGCATTACCAATTCTGAGAAAGAGTTGGATCGCTGCCTGAAAGAAGGCAACTTTGATGGGATCAAAGTGAAACCTCCTTCTAAGCAACGAATCTTCCCCAATCCGCCAGCGAATTAGGTCATGAGAGGTGGTCTGTTCATATCGCGACTGCTCAGTACAGATGGGTTTTAATAACCATATCTTATGAAGCAGTAATATGTCGAGGAGAGAATTAGTTGCTGAACAATGAAAGGTGGGGGACGGTGGTTTGTAAATAAGCTAGTCGTTCCTGGCTCTGCGGAGTGCTGCATTAATCCAACGACCAGTTCTGTCGTTAAAGTCACCGAGTAACATTCTATAGCCACTACCCAAAATACGGTTTAGGAGCTCACGGTTCTTTTGAATTTTCCCTTGCCTTATATAGGTATTGGCTATACTGATACGTTTACCGTTCTTACAAAGTTATATTGCTAAACACAGGAGTGGACAATAATAGTTTAAAAGGAGGGACGATCTTAAGGATCATTGAACTCGGATTAAAATACCTTGAGATGAATATGAGTGAGGAGGGGTTATGTACGGAGTATAGTGGGTGTAGATGTGTTTAGGGATAAATCGAGTAATGACCTGGGGGAGACGGATAGACTGCGTCTCCTGAATGACTATAACATCTGCATCTCTACCAGATAAAATGATAAGGGCAGAAGCATCTCTCGAACTCCACTGAAGGATATTCAGTGAAAAAGGCTCTTGTTTACTTTTCATTAAGTTAAGTTAGCTGGAGAGTGGGATTGCCCACTCCTTGCAGGAGCCAGGAGAGAGAAGGTTGTCCTTCCCACTTCACTTCCCGCGACACCAGGAGAAGACACTTCCCCACCGGCAATGTCATCATTTCCCGTAGAGGCAATAGCCCAGCGAGTTAGATCTTTTCTTGCTAGTTTAAGAGAAGCTAAACTCTGTTCAGGCCCAGGTCTCTTTTTGGAAGGTTTTTTAAACTTTAACGTACTGAATGCCGGAATATAACCGGACTCTTCTGTCTTTTGTATCAGGTGAACAATGAGTGATTGAAATCTGTCTTCAAAGGCTTGCAGTCTTGCGTCCATAATTTTCAAAATTTCACCATATGTCATTCTGGGTATTTACGAGATGACGGCATCAGCAAAGTCCGCTGGACGGCTCGGTGCACCCATGTGCCTCTGTTTGTAAGCCTTGAAGACAAGGCATATCCATGACCAAGCTGGTGCGGACCACCGCAATTCGAACACTGATGAGAAAGATTACATTTCCCCTCATGTTCGTCTCCGGAGCTACACACACCGCATGTACGGGGACTATAACAGTTGGAGGCCCAGTGTCCTCACTGGTGGAATCCGTTGCAGTGGGAAAACGTAAGGTCGTCGGCATTAATCATTGTGAATATTATATTGTATCCAAGAAACGGATTGAATTTATTGTTAGTCAGGCATTGGGCCTGGTCAACGGTAGAGGAGCCGTAGGCTACAGGAAGCGGCTCTCTATTCTTCCCCATAATTGGTTGAACGTTGTAAACTTTAAACGTATCCTCAAATTCTTTTAGATCATCATCCGTTGCGTAAGGTGGAAAGTTTGATAATTTCAGTGAGGCTTTGAATAGGCTTATATGTCGTTGAACCATATTTTGTAAGAAATTTTTCAAACTAATCAAGTATTCAGAGGTCAGATCAGGCGTACAAAACGAAATTCTGATTCCAGACTCGAAAAATTTGAAAGAATTGTTTATAATTCTACCTTTAAATAATTTAGAGAAATCTCTGAGAAAAATATCAAATAGAGATCTTCTTTCAAAGGGTTGCAGACAATTAACAACCACCAGATTGACTAATTTCAGCACGGAAGGAAGTTCTCCTTCCTTGCTTGAAGCAAAATAATCAGGAAGATATGCATTAACCTGGCTTTGTCTGGTAGGAATTACGATAGAAAATAAGTTTTGTTGAATCTTTTGAAGCACCGCACATGTTTTCCTTGCTGCACATTTTTTTTGCTCGTGAAGCATTCTCAAAACGTACAATATTTGTTCATGGTACAAATTGTGCTTTGTTTTTCTGATGATAATAGCAGAAGCTAGCGAAAACTTTTGCTTTTACTAATAGCAGAAGCTAGCGAAATTTTCCCACAAGTATTAATTTTGTTTAAGAAAATAAATGATCCAGCTTCATAATTCCGCACTTAGTGATTTTCATCAATTGTTGAAAACAATACATGGATTCATAAAAAGGTTTTCTGTAAAATAGCTTTAGGGTGTTAAGATTACTGCTCTTTATTTTTGTTGAACGGATATTAGTAAAGGCATTTTTACTGAAAATTAATAAAATTATGCGATTTACTCATACTATTGTCATTTGTACACCTGTGTAACATACATGTTTTGCTACTGTTTATTAATTTACTTTGAGAATAGTGGAATAATCAAATTAATTATTATTAACTTTTTAATAATAATTAATTAAAAAATTAATTTGTATTTAATAAATGATTAATTATGCTGTTTGCTTTTATTAGAAATACGAATGAATTCCATTTTCGTATAGGGTAGACTATGCGTATAACTATTCGCGGTCGCCTTCATGTTGCACTAGTGATTCTACAAATTTCAGTGATATTTCAAACTGCTACCATCCTTTGTGTTTGCAATGATACGATTATTCATGATGATGATAATTACGATTACGATGTTCACGATTGCGATTTAATTGACAATAAAGCACCATCGTATTTTAAGTGTCACAATGACCGACCATCAACTACTAATGACAGCATTGAAAACAAGCATTGGCATCGCCAATGCCGTATGGATTATCAACAAATAGATGGCAACTCTAATATAAAAATTGATCATAGAGCGAAAGACAGAAGCAGCCGTGATGATCACAGTAGCCAATACTACAATAACGTTGATGCCTCACAAAATAATGATCCTAATCATGGCAATCCTCGATGCAACGACAATTATCGATATTGTCCTCGTGAATTTTCTCAAAGTAAAGCAAATGGGCAGTATGATGACCATGATACATTGCTTCTTCTGGTAACCACTTTCGATGGACACCTGTTTGGTATTACGATAACTATTGATAATTTTAAAACAAATAATATTAAACTAAAACAACAATGGAAAATCAAATTAATTGATGAACATGTTTTCGAGGCAGACATGAATTCATCTACGTTTTATTTTAAAGGTGAGCCTGTAACATTAATTCCGTCACTTCAAGGAGGGTTGTTTACGTTGCAAGGATCTGAAATTCACGCAATGCCATTCACGACTGACTATCTACTCGATTCTAGTTTTCGATTCTCCGAAAATTCAACTGTGGTTGGAAACAAAATAACCGAGATCGTGAAAGTAGATGTTACGAATGGGAAAATTTTATTTAGATCGAATCAGATGTATCCTAATAGAGAAGATAACCACAACTCAGCTGATTATGTGAAATCAGATGTTGTGTTTGGTGAGTATGAAGATAATGGTGACAGAAAACAGCAAAATTTGGGATTATCACAAGAATCCAAGTGCGGTGCTGATGAAAATGCATCATCGTGTCATCAATTGAGACAATATAATGGGAATACTAAACATGCTGATATTTCACGAATACAGGATAAACCAAGCTCAATAGTATTCAAGCTAGTTAGTAGAAAAATTAAATCAGTGGATATCAACGCATGTGAAGATAAATGGAAGTTTAAGACCGTGGATATTAGCTGTAAAAGCACAGCTAACGGTTGTAAGCGTGATTTTACAAAGTATGCTGAAACAGTTGCATCGGTGGATGATCCCTACAATTATCGACAAAAGTCTACTATTACGGCAGAAAGCACAAAAAGAAAAGATAAGCAATCCACAACACTTACGCTAGATAAACTTATGAGTATGATAAGTGTTTCTGTTGCCGAAGGATCCATATGTGTGAAAACAGATGGATCGACAACATTTTCAGCACCAATATTGCCACAAACACAACTGCCAAATTCGAACTCTGAAGAGTCCACGAATGACACCAGGAGTGAAGGACAACAATGTATTAAATTCTGCAATTCAATCATCCGTGCTTGGTTTACCATATTAAAAGATAGTTCATCACCGGCATTCACAAGAAACGACAATGACGACAGTGTGGTATGTGTTGAAGAACTTGATATCCTAAAAATGTCAAGTAGTTCTTTGAAAAACGTGTATAGTAACGGGTATCAAAAACATATAACAAGGGTTAACCGAAATTACGTTTCATCAAATTGTGATATTGATGAGGATGACGTTGATCATAAATCTAGTGACCATAATAAGTTTGTCGAAGATGACAATATTGACGAAGTAATTCAAGGCATCGATATTGACAGTAATAATAAAACAAGCTACAAATGTAGCAACTTTGATAAATGCTGCTTCGTTAATAGTCAAAGTAGTTGCACGAATGATTTTGAAAATATTTTTGTCAAACTCAAATTGAACAGAAGGAAGATCAACAAAAGTTGTGCATACCAAAATATCGATTCAAAGATAAGTAGTGATGTACGGGCGAAATACAATGCTGCCAAAAATAACGACAGACAAAAATATACTATTAGTGACAATGATCTGGATGACAGCAATAAAGGAACGAACGATCGCGAAGATCACAATTATTGCAGCGGCGATGGTAATGAAGACAATCCAGCCAATTCTACGAACAATCCAATTCTGTATATTGGTAAAATGTTAGCTAATAATCGAACAGTTTCCAGTAATAGTAATAATGATAATGATGATAACATAAATGGTAGCTGTGATCATAGTTATATGTTAATAAGTGATAGTGATTTGATACAAATGATTAGTCGAGCAAAGCACAGAGTTTTTGGTGAATCTTCGTTGACTTACAGTACTAACAAAGTCATCATCGCTGCTGATAGCATCAATAGCAACACTGATGTTAGCGATGATGATTTTGCTAGCAGTCAAGGTAACATCATGAGTGAATGTATGCCTTTCACGAAATTGTATCACGCACATCTTGTACAGCAGCAGCATCAACATCATCAGCAGTGTCATAGAGGTGGCGGTAGCCAACATTCGATTGCTCTGGCTGTTCTCCACAATCCTGCTATAGCAATCCTAAATGCAAATCAACGTATTCTGCTTGTGCCGAGATGCTGTGAATTAGACTTATATTTCGGCAAAGACAACAACAGCAACACTACCACGAACTTACTACCTTCAGAAAAAGAATCACTGAATAGTAGGGACGATAACGGTAGTTGCTCCAATTTCATGACGCTATCTACGATGCTCGATACTATAATTATGGTAACTAGCAGTATTATATGTTTAGCAGTAACGTTTCTAACAATTCTATCAGCTGAAGTGACCTTATTCTTATGCAGTGCAATGCCTGCAATTAAAACAAACGAATTTCTAATTTATAAATTTGAAAGTTTACTTTACTTTTTGGGTATTTGTCTGGTTAACATTTGGACAAACAGATCTTTACCGGAAAGTCAAATAGAATTCATTCAACACTTTGCGAAAGTTAATTTCAGGGACGGTCGAGTGTCCACGAAGAAAGAGTTTCAAAGGTGGATTTACGTGAAATTTGTAACCAATTTGTGGATTGATTTTCCTTCACGCTACGAAAGTGAATATCGCCATATAAGATGTCTAGGTATTGGTGGTTTCGGAGTGGTATTCGAGGCTATCAACCGTCTAGACCATAGACCTGTTGCAGTGAAACGGATAATGCTAACCAATAGGTTGCAGTACGGAAGTTTACAGGAAGTGCGCTTCCTAGCACAGCTAAACCATCCACACGTCGTTTACTATCATTGTGGTTGGTTTGAGGTACCACCATGTGAGTGGCAACGAGAACGAGATAAAGTGCTTATCAATTTGCATATGAATCGTAATGAGGATTTTAATGGTTGCCAGGAGAGTAACACTGTACGTGAGAGTAATCAACTGACACAAAGGTCGTCTTATGATGTTATGAGTCACAGCGATGTGACAGCACGTCAAAGTAGCGGCAGAAATTCCTCGTGCTTGTCTATTTCTGAAAAATACTGTTTGAAAACGAATCAACTAGCAGTGAGGAATTGTTCTACTAGACGCACTGTGAACACAAGCAACAAAGGAAGAGATGAGAAATGTTATTCTCGAGACACACAAGAAAATTCCCTGGATATTATATTCGACGACAACAATACTGTCGGCAGTGGAGGAAGCGTATCCGCGTGGCCAAATAAGAGTAACGCATCAAACGAAATTGACTTGTGGTCATCCGAAAATATAAATGGTAGTAGCTGCAGCAGTAGTAGTAGCGATAATGACAGTGATAACAATCTTAATGAGGATGTGCTAGATACCGATGACAACGATCACGATGGTAGTGTTGGTAGTGCGAAATTCGTTCCCTCCCCATCCATTAATATGTTGTCGATGTATTCTAAAAGTAGTTTTAAAAATAGTATGCTGTTAAAAGAGGAAAATTTAAAGCTAAAAAACATTACTCGTTGTTCACAGTTGCGGCCAGCTAAAAATAATATCAATACTGACGAGATGGATTTGAAAAGAAGTGACGACAATAAGTCAATGCTAAATACAGCCAGCATCAGCGATAAAGAAGATTATGATGTTTGCAATAATGATGATTACGTCGACATTGGTCATGACTGCAGCAATAGTGGTAGCTGCGGTCATCATCGTCGAATTTTACATCAACGACCGAATGAGCGAACTACTTATTTACCGAAGGAAGCAGGTAATCATGACCCAACTCAAAAGTTAAGTAAAGAAAATCCAGGTTATCTTTACTTTTGTATGGAACTGTGTCAACCAGATACACTGAGGGATTGGCTTGAAAGTCACAACACCAATGAACGTCCTTTCTCTGATGCTGTTTGGTATTTCATACAAATATGTAAAGGCGTTATTCATATCCATGAATCTGATCTGGTGCATCGTGATCTGAAACCGTCAAACATATTATTCTCCCGATATGATAGTAGTGTTGTAAAGATCAGTGATTTCGGGCTTATGGTTAGATTAGATAACTGTATAAGTGATAATGGTCAGCTACAGCATAAGAGTTCCCGACATTTTCCTGACGGATTAGGTAAGCATTCTGCCAAAGATGAAGCAGCATCAAGCAATTATGGCGGTAACAACAATGTTCATGTGGTTGGCACAGAATTATACATTAGTCCTGAGCAATTTAAAAGTCCCTCGATTCCTATCAATCAATATATAGATATATACTCTCTGGGTATAATATTGTTTGAATTACTATATCCGTTTTCTACTAATATGGAACGCGTACTGACACTGAAATGTCTACGAGATCTATGCTGCGCTAAAGATCCACAAAAAATCCGTAAACATATGATCGACAATACAAATTCAAAAAACAGTCATTTATTTTCTTCATCATACGGTAGGAGAGAAATTACTGCATTGCTAAACTATGAAAATACCCATCAATTGGAATGGACGATTATAAAATGGATGCTGTCAAGAAATCCTTTGGATCGTCCCACCGCTAAAGAGCTCTTAGATTGTACGACATTTATTGAATTAGCTTATCGATATTTGGATGAGCAGCGTTTCGATTTTACAGGATGGCGAAGGGCTCGATGTACCTCTTCGTCACAAACCATGCCATTGTAATATTTTGAAAGTGATGGTGGTGTTCGATGTTTTTATATACGATAAACCATAAAACAACGATATGTTTTATATAGCTGCAGTGGCAGCACAAAATTGAATAGCCACTTTACTATTGTACAAATGTAAATCGTCTATGACATTTTAATTGTAACTCCTCTTTCGTTCTAGTTGTCATTTCTTGATTATTGTTATTAATTGCTATTATTTTTGAGTCCAAAATCGGGACTAACCGATATGTTATCGTTAAAAATGCTAAAATTGAAAATAAAACGCAATCACATAAAAATAATAACTTCGTATCATGAATATATTAAATTGGTATCGTAGATATATAAATTTTGGTAATTTTTATATTGATAAGTAGGTATCGTATAAATATATCGTACATATCTTTATTCACCTGTATTAAAATTGTAATCATTATGGCCATGAAGATAAAATGTGCATAATATGATGATTATTATATTATAACATGCAAGACTATAGCCATGCAGCTGTTTTGTCTGCTCACAGTAAAACTAATTTTATGTCAACAAAATCTTAATCCGGATACAGGATATTGAAATTAGAATCTGTGCAAAGCCACGTAATTAGCGTTTTCTTGAAGCGCACTCTATTTGATATATTGACAATATTCTCTGGAAGTTTGTTCCAAAGCATCACCGCTCGACGAGAAAGGCGATATAGTCTCCCGAATTTGCCGTGATGCAGGGTCCTAACAGTAAGATATTGACCTCGGTTAGTAGTTCGCTGGATTCGTTGAATACAGTCGACCGGGGATCCGTCACGTTCGAATAACATATCCCTAAAACAAAATATCAAGACACTATACTGAAAGAACTTCTATATTGCGTAAGCGGTCCTTATAAGACAATTTCCTGAGGGAATGGAACGATCTCGTCAACCTACGGAGGACATTTTCAAGCTCATTCATCTCACCACGTGTACACGGAAATACTGCAGGGATACAATATTCAATAATAGGACGAATAATTGAATTGCATATTATTTTAAGACAGGAAGCCGATGGGTTACAAAAACACGTCCGGACTACATAGCTAAGTTTCCTGTTCGTTTGGATGATTCTGTCCGTGTTTGAGCGACTCTTCAATGGCTTATGCACAAGTATTCCCAAATCTCTTGTGCATTATACCTGCGTAATTGGCTCGACACTTAATTTATACCCGAAAGGAAATTTCTTATGTCCTAAGTGCATGTAGCAGCACTTGGATATATTTAACATCAGTCCTGTCTCATTACTCCACCTAACAATATTGTCTAAATCTTCCTGGAGCAGAAAACAGTCATGATACGATTGAATGCACCGCCATAACTTGAGGTCATTCGCAAACGCTAGGATATTGCATTTCAGTCTTAATAACATATCCGGAAGGAAAATGTTGAACAATAAAGGGCCGCGAACAGTACCTTGAGGCACTCCGGCACAAACATGACGTGGTGAAGAAACACTACTGCCTAGCCTTACTTGATATGACCGACCCTTCAAGAACGAACTAATCCAACGAACTACATGGGATCGATACCGTATTTAGCCAAAACTACTAGCAGAGGATCATGTGGTACTCGGTCAAACGCCCGGCTAAAATCGATAAAAATTATATCGACCCCACACCCATCCGCTACTACATCTGCCCAATTTTCACGAGCAATAATTAAATTACTGAGGCATGATCGACCAGTGCGAAATCCATGTTGAGAAGGGTGCAGAAGTTTAAATCTATCCATATGAGAAGTTATGTATTTATGCACGAACCTTTCAAGGCATTTACATACAACGCTTGTCAGACTTACAGGACGATAATTGGACGGGTCTTCTCTGTTCCCTTTTTTGTATATAGGAGTAATGTGAGATCGCTTCCACTGATCAGGGATGTATGATGTACATAGAGACATGCTAAACATATCTAATAATGGGAATGCTAGTAGGTCATGGAGTTTTTGAAGAATAAAAGGATGAATGTCGTCCGTCCCAGCCGACGTGTAACAAGATAATTTACACAATTCCCGTGATACCTCTGCTGGAGAAATTAATGACATATGGGAGACGAATGTCTCGGAAATTTGCGCTGGACGAAAGTCTGTAATTGAAGTGGTACAAATAAGATCAAAGGTATCTGCCAACATACTCATAAATTCGTCAAGATCTCTCGCAATCTTACCGTCATGGGTCAAAAGGTAAATTTATGGAATAACTTTTTTACTTTTATTTACATAGCTCCAAAACGGCTTGGAAGAAACTTTATATCATGCCAGGATTTTCGATTCATGCTTATGCATCTTTAACAATTTCATGTGGTTGAAGCGACGACGATACTGTAGATATTCTAATCGAAGTGTCTGATTATTTAAAGATGATTTACAGAGTTTATTCCGTCATCCCACTAACTCATCGTCAAACCAAGCAGGCTTGCGTTTAGCGAGATTTTGTAAGGGTTTCAATGGAGCGATGCGGTCTGTGATATATTTGAGGGAAGCTGATAACGTATCCCAATCACGGACATGGGTAATGTCACTATTGTAAAGACCCATTCTAATTGCGAGCGTACATAATAAATCTATATCCACTGTGTACCAGTTACGTTTCAGATGTTTAGTCTCGGCAGGAGAGACATTGACAAGGTCACTAGAAGTAAACCTAATGGCAAGATGGTCACTATGACCTATGGGAGGATCATATTGAATTTTATGGACATCGAGTAGAGATTTACTAAAAACTAAATCTAGCAAGGAAGAACTATGTCCAATAAACCTGATTGCCTGAGTTACATGTTGTATAAGAGATAGATCATCAACGAGAAAGTTCCATAATTTGGTGTCCAAATGGCATCCACCCTGATGACATTCGAATAGGATATTCCCTGTTATATTTGGAATATTGAAGTCACCAAGAAGGATAAATGGACCTTGATAGATCGTGCTACTGACACAAGGTCCAATTGCAATAGTGATATATCCCAATACATACTCAGGGTTGCCATTTTGTCTAACAAAGCGGTTGGGATATGTGGCGAGAAAATTCTTGCGTAAGTATGGGGTTTCCTACTCAAGTTCGACCGATCGAACACCGGGTAACTAAAGATGTTGCACACGTATGATGTACACGAATTCGTTGAAATTTAAGCATTATCTCTTCTTGCTACAGGTAATACAACTCTATCTTGGCCACGTTCATCAGATCTAGGATCGGCGTCCTGGGAAATTGTCAAGGTTGCAATTTCCCCGGACGGGGAAATTGCAACCTTGACAATTATTATTAGAGTCCTTTATCCATGACTCTAATAATCCTAGATATACCACTGGGTGAGATGCTTTAAGGTGGGTCAAGGCACAGCAGAAGCTGCAGATGAATTTGCCACTCCGATACTTGGACATCCTGGACGATTTAACCTTCGGTACTGTCCAAACATCACAATCATCCATGTCGCATCAATTTTCCAGCCGGGTGAAGGAAGAATCAGCATCATACTCCATCTTCTTTGAGCTAAACTTTTTAGAACGTCCCATTGACTACTTAATATATATGTTATTTATTTTTCAAACTTTGTTTATGGACTGCCAAACGTAGTGTTCAACTTTTGTATTATGAAAATACCTGCTAACTCGATTGGTATCCACGCTTGTGTATTTTATTGTATGTTATATTATCTCACAAACTTTTTGTTAAGTGATGTGGAATGAAGGCAATATTGCTATCTTAAAATAATCTTGACAATCACCGCTAAGAGAAAAGTGATATAGACCATTCACATAAACGGGTGAAAGAGGACAGCTTCTTTAATCCAGTTCAATGATTATATTTTTATTTGTTTTATAAGACTATTGTAGCCCATTGATTTTTATACGATGGCTTAAAAATAACCGAAATTCGAGTGATCAAAAACACGGTGCTTGACTGATGTTACAGTTTGAAATAAAACCGTATATGCTAAACATGTTGTTCAATGTCGTGATTGCATATGCAGATGTACAATCCTCGTAAGGAAATTACGAAAGGAAATCTATAATATTTATTTAAAAACGAAATGAGTGTGCAAGTAACGTCGAAGCTATCAAACAATAGCGTTTTTGCTGCGAATTTTGCTGAAAAAGGTATGGTAATGTCATGTTCTAACATAAATAAAGACGTTAAGGTAAGTGATTTGCTACCAATTTTTTCAAAAGATGCGGGGGTACTCCCCCATACATAAACTACAAAATTTGGCTATAATATCATTCACGATGTCACTAGAAAGAAAAAAATGTTCAATTATTTTCTGAGAGATTTCGTAAAAATGTACTGTAATAGAGTCATCTTTAACTCAGTAAGAATGTACGAGACCACCATCAATATTTCTTTTGTAAACTCTGATATGTTAAACGAATATGACTCGTATTTCTCTAAAAATCTAACCCATTTGGGTTCAATACAATTGAAGCCTATCCAGGCTACGCTGAAAATTTCGAATTTCCCCCTCTGCTTGAGGAGAAGGATTTGTGTTCACTAAAAAAGACATTTAAACTTTCATCTGTACGGACCGTCAAGTCCAAGTCTGGGGAGGAAATTCCAGTTGCGTTCGGCACTGCGAACATTGATCAGGCACTTATACTATCTAAAACGGCAACAAACCCCTTCCTGGGGTACAACCTAAGATTCTCAATAATCGAACAAGACAATTGGACGTACCCCCATTGCAATGTATGCCACCAGTAGGGGCACTGGGGAAAACCCTGTTTATCCAAGAGAATATGCGGTATGTGCGGGTCCGACTCCTGCAATAGTCTGCTAGTAGGGACGAAATGCACGACTCCCCCAGTCTGCAGTAATTGCTCCGGAGAACACCCGGCGTTGTCTAGGTGTTGTAAGTATTTTAAAACTTACCAGCGTTCCTTCAATGATCCTTCACAAACTCCGAGTCCTCCTATTGGTTTTTCTGCTGTGGCCTCATCGTCTGATAGAATGTCTGATAAAGACATAATACAACTTATCGATTCCAATAAAAGATTTATTTTAGCGCAAATGGAGAGTATGATTGCGCCCCTGGTATCGGCCTTGCTGGGCTTACCGGCCTTTCAGGGATCTTCTAATTCCAAGACGATGCCGCCAGAACCTACTATGCCACATTCCAAGAAAAGAGGGGATTTAGCTCGGATAGTTCCCCCATAAGTCGGAAAACTACTGACGGAGAAAGGCAGCGCCTCAAACCTGGGAAATGAAGATATTGCCCAGGGGGTTCCGACCCTGGATGGGGCTAGTGGTGGGAAGATCGACCTTCCCGCACCTAGCTCTGCCTAGGTTGGCTTCCCCCGTCCAACTAATCTATTACAAAAGGAAGGAACATCCATGGGAACACTATTTGCTTCGACACTTGCGATCATATACATGGGTATGTTAGAAAAGCTATGGTTGGCAGACAGTGAAGTACATCCCTTGTGTTTTGTAAGATACATTGACGACATCTTCTTTGTGTGACTCGGAGACGACAAGACACTTATAAACTTCCAGGCAGCGTTTAATGAGGTATCCCCTCAACAGCTCACTATTCAACATGGTGTAGCAGTCAACTTTCTTGACCTTACGGTGTTTCAAAAAGATAAATCGTTTAGTATGAAGTTTTATCGGAAACCCGAAGCATTGCCTATGTATCTACACGTAAACAGCTGTCATACACGATCCCTCAAACGTCACATCATATATAACGAGGGACTTTGAATAAAGCGCGCTTGTACATGGCCAACAGACTATGAAAAAAAGTATAAAAGAGCTAATAGCGCAATTTGAGAAGAGAGGGTATCGCCGTGACGTGATTAGACGACAGATAGAGGCGGTGAGAAGGATACCTAGATCAAATGCACTTAACACACATGCGAGAGATAAGACAATAAAACCTCAATTAGTGACGGAGTACCATCCTCGCTTAGCTACGCTGAAGGAAGAAATAAATACATTGCTGTGTGAGATATCGCCGGACACGGTTAAGCCGCTTATAGTCTTTCGCGCGCCCAACAAATTGTTATCACTCTTGGTGAGGTCATCAATTCGAGCCATAAAGGGGAAAATAGTGAAAGGATGTCGCCAATGCGGTAATGGTCGCTGCAAAACATGCCCCTTCATAAAGGATACGAACGCAGTTGTCTCAAGCCAAACAGGAGAGAAGGTCATGGTAAAAGTGGATATTACCTGCAAGACAGTTGGGGTGATATATGTAGGATCCTGTCAACAATGCAACGCGCAATATGTAGGGCAAACCTCGAGGTCTCTCGCACGTAGACTCAATCTACGTCGGTCACAGCTGAATTTTGGGAACATGACTGATGGAGTAATATCACACACGTTAACACATGGCACCACATAGTGTTACGAATACACCATATATTGCGACGAAGTGACATATAATGCAAAACGTACCATCGTGTAATAGCGCTTAATCGGTAAAATGCACACGGAACGCCCTTATGGCTGCAATGAAGAAACACCGTTTATCTGGACGAACATAACATGAGACTACCTCATGTACTATGTTTTCCTCACGAAGAAGCATAAACACCAGGCAGCATTCTATATATCCTCATCATACTAAGAAATAGAACCGAATTATTCTTGCATTATTCAAAGTAGCTACGTATGCCAAGTCATCCTATGTGTGACGACAAACTTCACAACGGTATACGCGTTTCGCTCTAACGGAGCTCATCAGTACCGTGACTTCTATAATCATCTATAGGCACCTTAACACACGCTTAAACAGTGTTTAAAGCTCGAAAAACAGAACTACCCTTAATCTGAATCATCGGAGGAAATTTAGCATAAGCTCTGTGAATGGCAGTGACTATTACAGTTTAACCTTCATCAGGCACTAAATTCTTTTTAATAGAAATGCTGTTTAACAGGGACACTTAAAAGTGTGCAAATATATAAAATATAATTTGTTGTTACACCTGCCCTGGGACACTCACTGGTGTACTCATAAATATATCACTATGTTTTCCTCATGAAGAGGCATAAACACCAGGCAGCATTCTATATATCCTCATCAGACTAAGAAATAGAACTAAATTATTCTTGCATTATTCAAAGTCGTTAAGTATGCCCAGTCATCCTATGTGTGACGACAAACATCACAACGGTATACGCGTTTCGCTCTAACGGAGCTCATCAGTACCGTGATTTCTATAATCATCTATAGGCACCTTAACACACGCTTAAACAGTGTTTAAAGCTCCAAAATCAGAACTACCATTAATCTGAATCGTCGGAGGGAATTTAGCATAAGCACTGTATCCTCAAAGGATCCTGTCAGAACACAACTAACGACAGCAATAAAATTTCCTGTAGATAATATTAGGATGAGACGGAAAGCACGTGGTTTGCTTAAAGAGGCTATGCCTATGCTACCACGTTAGCGAATTCTCGGAGATGCCTTTTCAATATATCACAAGACAGCCGAAACGACTGATGGTAGTTCACCCTACTGATGAGTGCTGCAGGCTACCATCAGATCGTCTAGGAGTGATAACGAAGTCTGCTCTGCTTGTAATCGAACTCCGGTTTTTGGCAAAATTCTTGATTATACAACTGTAACTTGTAAGCTCCAGGAGAACAGTGTGAACCATTCTGCTCTTATATTATAAAAATGTATCCTCAAAGGATCCTGTTAGAAAACAACCAACGACAGCAATAAAATTTCCTGCCGATTATATTAGGATGATTCGGTAAGCACGTGGTTTGCTTAAAGAGGCTATGTCCCTGCTACCACGTTAGCGAATTCTCGGAGATGCCTTTTCAATATATCACAAGACAGCCGAAACGACTGATGGTAGTTCACCCTACTGATGAGTGCTGCAGGCTACCATCAGATCGTCTAGGAGTGATAACGAAGTCTGCTCTGCTTGTTATCGAACTCCGGTTTTTGGCAAAATTCTTGATTATACAACTGTAACTTGTAAGCTCCCGGAGAAAAGTAAGATCCATTTTGCTCTTATATTATAAAAATGTATCCTCAAAGGATCATGTTAGAAAACAACCAACGACAGCAATAAAATTTCCCTGCCGATTAAATTAGGATGATCCGGAAAGTACGTGGTATGCTTAAAGAGGCTATGCCCATGCTACCACGTTAGCGAATTCTCGGAGATGCCTTTTCAATATATCACAAGACAGCCGAAACGACTGATGGTAGTTCACCCTACTGATGAGTGCTGCAGGCTACCATCAGATCGTCTAGGAGTGATAACGAAGTCTGCTTTGCTTGTAATCGAACTCCGCTTTTTGGCAAAATTCTTGATTATACAACTGTAGCTTGTAAGCTCCCGGAGAACCGTATGAATTATTCTGCTCTTATATTATAAAAATGTATCCTCAAAGGATCATGTTAGAAAACAACCAACGACAGCAATAAAATTTCCTGTCGATTAAATTAGGATGATCCGGAAAGCACGTGGTTTGCTTAAAGAGGCTATGCCTATGCTACCACGTTAGCGAATTCTCGGAGATGCCTTTTCAATATATCACAAGACAGCCGAAACGACTGATGGTAGTTCACCCTACTGATGAGTGCTGCAGGCTACCATCAGATCGTCTAGGAGTGATAACGATGTCTGCTCTGCTTGTAATCGAACTCCGGTTTTTGGCAAAATTCTTGATTATACAACTGTAACTTGTAAGCCCCCGGAGAAAAGTAAGATCCATTTTGCTCTTATATTATAAAAATGTATCCTCAAAGGATCCTGTTAGAAAACAACCAACGACAGCAATAAAATTTCCTGCCGATTAAATTAGGATGATCCGGAAAGCACGTGGTTTGCTTATAGAGTCTATGCCCATGCTACCACGTTAGCGAATTCTCGGAGATGCCTTTTCAATATATCACAAGACAGCCGAAACGACTGATGGTGGTTCACCCTACTGATGAGTGCTGCAGGCTACCATCAGATCGTCTAGGAGTGATAACGATGTCTGCTCTGCTTGTAATCGAACTCTGGTTTTTGGCAAAATTCTTTATTATACAACTGTAGCTTGTACGCTCCCGGAGAACAGTGTGAACCATTCTGCTCTTATATTATAAGAATGTATCCTCAAAGGATCCTGTTAGAAAACAACCAACGACAGCAATAAAATTTCCTGCCGATTAAATTAGGATGATTCGGTAAGCACGTGGTTTGCTTAAAGAGGCTATGTCCCTGCTACCACGTTAGCGAATTCTCGGAGATGCCTTATCAATATATCACAAGGCAGCCGAAACGACTGATGGTAGTTCACCCTACTGATGAGTGCTGCAGGCTACCATCAGATCGTCTAGGAGTGATATCGAAGTCTGCTCTGCTTGTAATCGAACTCCGGTTTTTGGCAAAATTCTTGATTATACAACTGTAACTTGTAAGCTCCCGGAGAAAAGTAAGATCCATTTTGCTCTTATATTATAAAAATGTATCCTCAAAGGATCCTGTTAGAAAACAACCAACTACAGCAATAAAATTTCCTGTCGATTAAATTAGGATGATCCGGAAAGCACGTGGTTTGCTTAAAGAGGCTATGCCTATGCTACCACGTTAGCGAATTCTCGGAGATGCCTTTTCAATATATCACAAGGCAGCCGAAACGACTGATGGTAGTTCACCCTACTGATGAGTGCTGCAGGCTACCATCAGATCGTCTAGGAGTGATAACGAAGTCTGCTCTGCTTGTAATCGAACTCCGGTTTTTGGCAAAATTCTTGATTATACAACTGTAACTTGTAAGCTCCCGGAGAAAAGTAAGATCCATTTTGCTCTTATATTATAAAAATGTATCCTCAAAGGATCATGTTAGAAAACAACCAACGACAGCAATAAAATTTCCTGCCAATTAAATTAGGATGATCCGGAAAGTACGTGGTTTGCTTAAAGAGGCTATGCCCATGCTACCACGTTAGCGAATTCTCGGAGATGCCTTTTCAATATATCACAAGACAGCCGAAACGACTGATGGTAGTTCACCCTATTGATGAGTGCTGCAGGCTACCATCAGATCGTCTAGGAGTGATAACGAAGTCTGCTCTGCTTGTAATCGAACTCCGGTTTTTGGCAAAATTCTTGATTATACAACTGTAACTTGTAAGCTCCCGGAGAAAAGTAAGATCCATTTTGCTCTTATATTATAAAAATGTATCCTCAAAGGATCCTGTTAGAAAACAACCAACGACAGCAATAAAATTTCCTGCCGATTAAATTAGGATGATCCGGAAAGCACGTGGTTTGCTTATAGAGTCTATGCCCATGCTACCAAGTGAGCGAATTCTCGGAGATGCCTTATCAATATATCACAAGGCAGCCGAAACGACTGATGGTAGTTCACCCTACTGATGAATGCTGCAGGCTACCATCAGATCGTCTAGGAGTGATAATCGAAGTCTGCTCTGCTTGTAATCGAACTCCGGTTTTTGGCAAAATTCTTGATTATACAACTGTAACTTGTAAGCTCCCGGAGAAAAGTAAGATCCATTTTGCTCTTATATTATAAAAATGTATCCTCAAAGGATCCTGTTAGAAAACAACCAACTACAGCAATAAAATTTCCTGTCGATTAAATTAGGATGATCCGGAAAGCACGTGGTTTGCTTAAAGAGGCTATGCCTATGCTACCACGTTAGCGAATTCTCGGAGATGCCTTTTCAATATATCACAAGGCAGCCGAAACGACTGATGGTAGTTCACCCTACTGATGAGTGCTGCCGGCTACCATCAGATCGTCTAGGAGTGATAACGAAGTCTGCTCTGCTTGTAATCGAACTCCGGTTTTTGGCAAAATTCTTGATTATACAACTGTAACTTGTAAGCTCCCGGAGAAAAGTAAGATCCATTTTGCTCTTATATTATAAAAATGTATCCTCAAAGGATCATGTTAGAAAACAACCAACGACAGCAATAAAATTTCCTGCCGATTAAATTAGGATGATCCGGAAAGTACGTGGTTTGCTTAAAGAGGCTATGCCCATGCTACCACGTTAGCGAATTCTCGGAGATGCCTTTTCAATATATCACAAGACAGCCGAAACGACTGATGGTAGTTCACCCTATTGATGAGTGCTGCAGGCTACCATCAGATCGTCTAGGAGTGATAACGAAGTCTGCTCTGCTTGTAATCGAACTCCGCTTTTTGGCAAAATTCTTGATTATACAACTGTAGCTTGTAAGCTCCCGGAGCACAGTATAAATTATTCTGCTCTTATATTATAAAAATGTATCCTCAAAGGATCCTGTTAGAAAACAACCAACGACAGCAATAAAATTTCCTGTCGATTAAATTAGGATGATCCGGAAAGCACGTGGTTTGCTTAAAGAGGCTATGCCTATGCTACCACGTTAGCGAATTCTCGGAGATGCCTTTTCAATATATCACAAGGCAGCCGAAACGACTGATGGTAGTTCACCCTACTGATGAGTGCTGCAGGCTACCATCAGATCGTCTAGGAGTGATAACGAAGTCTGCTCTGCTTGTAATCGAACTCCGGTTTTTGGCAAAATTCTTGATTATACAACTGTAACTTGTAAGCTCCCGGAGAAAAGTAAGATCCATTTTGCTCTTATATTATAAAAATGTATCCTCAAAGGATCCTGTTAGAAAACAACCAACGACAGCAATAAAATTTCCTGCCGATTAAATTAGGATGATCCGGAAAGCACGTGGTTTGCTTATAGAGTCTATGCCCATGCTACCACGTTAGCGAATTCTCGGAGATGCCTTTTCAATATATCACAAGACAGCCGAAACGACTGATGGTAGTTCACCCTACTGATGAGTGCTGCAGGCTACCATCAGATCGTCTAGGAGTGATAACGAAGTCTGCTCTGCTTGTAATCGAACTCCGGTTTTTGGCAAAATTCTTGATTATACAACTGTAGCTTGTAAGCTCCCGGAGAACAGTGTAAACCATTCTGCTCTTATATTATAAAAATGTATCCTCAAAGGATCCTGTTAGAAAACAACCAACGACAGCAATAAAATTTCCTGCCGATTAAATTAGGATGATTCGGTAAGCACGTGGTTTGCTTAAAGAGGCTATGTCCCTGCTACCACGTTAGCAAATTCTCGGAGATGCCTTATCAATATATCACAAGGCAGCCGAAACGACTGATGGTAGTTCACCCTACTGATGAGTGCTGCAGGCTACCATCAGATCGTCTAGGAGTGATAACGAAGTCTGCTCTGCTTGTTATCGAACTCCGGTTTTTGGCAAAATTCTTGATTATACAACTGTAACTTGTAAGCTCCAGGATAAAAATAAGATCCATTTTGCTCTTATATTATAAAAATGTATCCTCAAAGGATCCTGTTAGAAAACAACCAATGACAGCAATAAAATTTCCTGTCGATTAAATTAGGATGATCCGGAAAGCACGTGGTTTGCTTATAGAGTCTATGCCCATGCTACCACTTTAGCGAATTCTCGGAGATGCCTTTTCAATATATCACAAGACAGCCGAAACGACTGATGGTAGTTCACCCTACTGATGAGTGCTGCAGGCTACCATCAGATCGTCTAGGAGTGATAACGATGTCTGCTCTGCTTGTAATCGAACTCTGGTTTTTGGCAAAATTCTTGATTATACAACTGTAACTTGTAAGCTCCCGGAGAACAGTGTGAACCATTCTGCTCTTATATTATAAAAATGTATCCTCAAAGGATCCTGTTAGAAAACAACCAACGACAGCAATAAAATTTCCTGCCGATTATATTAGGATGATTCGGTAAGCACGTGGTTTGCTTAAAGAGGCTATGTCCCTGCTACCACGTTAGCGAATTCTCGGAGATGCCTTTTCAATATATCACAAGACAGCCGAAACGACTGATGGTAGTTCACCCTACTGATGAGTGCTGCAGGCTACCATCAGATCGTCTAGGAGTGATAACGAAGTCTGCTCTGCTTGTTATCGAACTCCGGTTTTTGGCAAAATTCTTGATTATACAACTGTAGCTTGTAAGCTCCCTGAGAACAGTGTGAACTGTTCTGCTCTTATATTGTGAACTATTCTGACTTATCCGCGATTCGATAAGCCAGTCCCAATTTCAATCGATCATCATGATCTCATACGATACAATCTATAATAAGCATGCCATAGAGCATCTCGGACAATGCAGTTTCTGGATATCTTGTTGGAAGGTTTCATATACTGTGTGAAATTTAGTAATCCTTCATTCGTAGCCTAGCAGTCAAGAGCGCAAGCCAAGTACGGAGAGCGACAGCTCGAATCTCGGATAAGTCAAATTTCAAAAGGCGAAGAGTTGGTAGTCAGCCTTCTGATGAGCCCGGGGCTACCAACATGTGGCAAAAAGCGGGCGAAACGAAAACGGCTGTGGCAATATGGCCGTTAGTAGTCAGGGTGTATGGAATTGGATATCATGAAGGTAGGATTCTGTAGCTGGTTTTCAATGCAAAAGTCACCTCGTGTGACCTAGCAACTATTCATTACATAAATAAGCATCCATCAAAGGATCACCAGTCCCGATTTCAATCGATCTTCATGATCTCATACGATAAATATATATATATATATATATATATATATATATATATATATATATATATATATATATATATATAAGAGGATTAGTCAAATCGGCGTTGCAATAAGAACGCTAAGCAGTCTCTCTTCTTCACTGTTAGCTGCATTTGGATGTACGTTCTGCAGTTACTGATTTGCCCTCGACAATATCGCTATTAGAGAGCACAGCGGACATTAGTTCTCCTGGCAGTGTGAAAGATCTCGCAGCAAGTTTACCAGCAGTCATAAGTTTTGTGTAAGCTTTATTCCAGTCTGGAGCGGTGATAACTTGCTTTTTTGAGATTAAATGTTGTTGTAGATAAGGAGCCTCGTCAAATAACTCTGTTACACGAGACTCAAACCACATTTGCACTCAGCGGTCAACCTTTTTCCGAACCTCAGCTATATTTCTTGACTGTATCCTCTGTAGAATTAACTGCAAGAATACAGTGGCATCCTTCAACTATTCTGATTTGCGGCCTTTGAATAATACAATGTTCTACTGACAAATTTCCTCAAATATATTGTTAAGCATCTGTCTAACTAGCGTTGCGCACTGCATGATAGCCGAATTTTTATCAGGTCGTGTGTTACTCGCTTCATTTGTCACCACCTAAGGGTGATTTGCACAATTCGCAGCTTTGCAGTTTGTGCACTCAGTACGGCTCTTTGCACAACGACAACCATTGAATTTTGCGACAGGCTCATGCACGTAGGACATCGAACTTGTGTCGATGGTTTCGCACGAACCATTTTGAGTTGGGCTCGTTGCTTCGTGTGTTGCTCGGAGCTTGGATACCGGCCGATTCTTAAGCAATTCGTCCTCTGAGCAAATCAACATCACAAAATTACGTTCCATCAAATGGGCCTCAAAATATTACATTATTGTAAATAAATTTGAACGAGATTTGAGGATGTCGGTCCACGATAAGAGTAACAATCCGCTTCAGGAGTGATGTGATTCTTTTACCAGTGCTGACAAAACTTGAAAACACAACATTAATGAAGGGACGAGTTATATAGTCGTTACACTCTCAAGGTACTTGCTATGCTTTAGCTGCTCATGATATTCAAAACTCGACTCTGTGGATCTTACAGAGTTTGACGGATCAAAAGAATTAAAAATGCAGAAGTCAATAAAAGTACGCTTCGTTCTTCACTCAAATATACCTGAGCAGACTCTGTCTGATCTTGCCTTACGGTCGGTGGTTGTAAATTTGTTTTCAAAGATTGTATCAGGAGGTAGCTAACTCAACATTAGTTCCATCTGGACACTCGAACAAATTTTAGTCAGTGAGTTTTCGAATTAGTCTCGAACCACATCATATATCAAGACCTCCTAAGGTACACGAAAGTGAGTAAGCAAGAGAGGTATGTTCTCCGCATTGACACATTTTCAGAGATTGGCAAGAAGCAAATCATATCTCGCTGCTGTTGAATTCTTAAATTCGTCATGGCTGTCTCGTATTTTTCTCGTGCGTAGGAAATGAGGATGCACGGGTGACTGTTCAGATTGAAAACCTTTGGTCCCGAATACTTTCAAGTATTACTCCTTGTTGCGTAATAAGTTCATATCCAGAGTACCAGCTAAGCATGGAGCACAGATAGATAACGATGCCTCGTACTCGATGTGTAATGACATCGATGGGTCGCGAATTGATAAACCACCATTCACAAAGGTTAGGCAATAAGCTTTACAGAGAATTCCGTCGTTTGTCAAGTTAATGCCAAATAATTTCGAAAACGTATCCTGTATCGAGTCTGCTAAGGGAATAAACCAATCGTCTAAACATTTACAGGATCTTCGTAAATGTGTTCACCTGTGCTGTAGCGATCTTATAAATGCTGTGTAAGCATTTTGAATATCCGAAATGCCTATTGTATGCAAGTGATCCAAAGCCGAGGAACAAGAGGAAAGAAAAAATATGGCATACTGTTCAATAAACTGGTAATCATCGATTGAAAATCCTAAAACTTGCAGTCCATTCTCGGCAACGGTACCTCGGTATTGTCGAATTCTCGACGAATGTCCGCGATGTCATTTCCGTTAGCGTATATTTTGCACATTGCGGCATTGTTATTATTTCTAAGATTTAAAAAATATTTTATATTTAGGTTCCTGCAAATAGGCTTTTTCGACGATTAGTGGAGCAGGAAGTACTGCAAAATTCGTCATAAGGACAATTGCAGAAAGAACGGCGGCAAAAACGGGCAGAAAATATAACATTATCGCAACGTAAATCCACAGATCAATTAGCCCTGCCTTGGCCAGGGCTTCTTCACGTTGCCTAAGAGACCCGCGCTTCCATGTTTCCGGTTCATATCAGTTAGCCAGCACTCGTCAAATCGACAACCCTAAGCAATATTGCTCATCGCAGAATTCATTTTCAAGCCAAGATTCGTGACTTGAGGTCCACCATTTCTAAATACCAAATTTTGAAATTGTAAGACTCGTCAATTAAAGCAAATTGGACTTTATAAATTGTAAGGCATATTTGCAGGAACCTAAATATTGTAAAAGTATTGTGTTCTTATCTCTTAGATAATAATGCTAAATAATAATGATAAATCAAAATTTAATAATTATAAATTATAAAGAATTGTTATAAAACATCGAAAATCAAAAATGTGGGAAGCAAAGCGAGGTCTACTAGTTAGCCTGGCAAATTGGCAAGCACACCAAAAATGAAAATTAGCTTATGACAATTATTTTGTCATACACTATTTAACATAATTTAGCACATAGCCAAGAATATATATGTGAATATATTATATATATCATCAGCAAACAAAAGAGAGAAACATTAACAACAGACAAATTCTATACTATATATAATATAAGCGAAGAGTATTATTTTCCTTTTTTAACTTTCGGCTGGACAAAATCATTAAAAAATTGTTTGCATAGAAAAAGATAAAATAAAATAAAAAATTCCAATTATTTATGCATCCGCGGACTCTACTATAATATAAATAGAACATATTTACCAATGGACAGAAAATTGACTTGCATGAAATGTGATCATTTTTATTGAGTGTATTTGATTTAATGTGCTCTGTTCTATAAGTTGCTGATTGAGACGTATGTTGTCAAGCGTAAAGTCTAAACGTTTGAAATAATTTCTAGCCGACAGTGCAAGCTAATTAGGTCAACGTGCTCTAGAATTGAATCTTATCCACATATATTAATTACAGAGTATATAAGATATTAGATTATAGGATGTCACATTATTCCACTCCAAAAATCAGCGTTAACTTTGTCTTCATATGCAAAAAGCTTTATGATATACTGATGAAAGAAGTTAATTCTAATGATTTAAATATAAATATAACATGAATGTAGTGATTTAAATTTAGAAACAATTATTACAAGTCACTGTTTTAGGTGTAAAGATTAAATTATACTTCTATTAAATTGCAATCTAAAATTATATGAAAATGTAATAAAACGTAGGCTCAAATGTTGCACTTTTAAATATAAATTAAAAACTAATCAGTTTATATGAATTGAGATCATTTCATATTAACATATTAATCAGATCATGATCCCTACTCTACATATTTTGAACCTTCTCTTCCCAACATTGATTCAATTTGAAATCAAAAATGATTCCAATTAAATTATTTAAATGTTAAATGAATTATCAATACAGCAGTTGAGTGATCGTCAACCTACATTAAAGGACGAAACGTGAAACGTAGCTATTGGTTCAGCAGCTGACGAGGTTACTGAAATTTAGCGTACTGCTATTGACTTTAACACAGGATTGAAGCAACGTGCATATTGGAATAAAGTAATTAAAATTTCAATTGAACTAATTACTAGTATACAGTTTTAGAATAAATATTTGAAGTTATACATAACACAGCTGTCAGTTATTAGTTTCGGCTCCTATTTATCAAACCAGTATTGCAGTTGGGCTAATTACTTGACTAATGATGCTATATCTATAAAATTTTAAATTAATATTAGTGAGATTAATTATTTATCAAATAAATAACGCTTAAACTCGTAATGTGTCATAATATCACATCAACCACAAACAGCAGAAAGAATCACTTGCAATCCACAATTGAATCGTGTTCAGACATATCTTTGAATACAGTCGGCCAAAATTGATATAATGAGACAAGCATACTTTGAGTATTCTAAAGAGAAAGGAAAACAGCTTTTTAGATTAATTTCCTTTTTTGAAAACTATTACAACGAGATGACATTTCAAGACCATATTTTACTTATCATCGACAATGCAGCTATTTAAAAAATATTTTTTATATTAACTTGCAGCTACTATTATACCGACTTTGAATTGGCTAATCGAAATGTCTACTTTATTTATCTTTAAATTCAATTCAGTGTTCAATCAAGTATACAAATATCCTTGCTTGAATATACACAAGTATTTGACTTTGCAATTTTGCTGGATAAATAACAAAATTAAAACACAGCATTTTTAAATCATTTCTTAAACTTCTTGAAGACTTGAACGAGTGGGAATTATGTAAAATTCAAGCTTGACCTACTATTAATTTTCTAAATGCATGTAAAAATGTTTGATTAACGTTTGGGCAAATGCTTACTGTGCAATTGTTATGATATTGGATAATGTGAACATTACTTATGTTTCTTACCTTGTTTTCTTGTATTTATTTAATTATAGATTACTAAATAAAACCATCAGTTGGTATCAAGTCTACAACAATTTATTCCGTCAAGTTTGCACTATCGTAACATGGAAAAGCTTATAACACCCAGCACATTCAGTCTGGAGCCGGACGCGGGTAACGCTTAAGACGAGTGGAATCATTGGCATCAGAAGTTGTTCAACTTTTTGTCTTTGCAAACGGATATTACAGATGAACAGAAGAGATTTATACTCGTTAATCTGTTATCTTCACGTCTCTACAAGCATATTAACGACTGTGCTACATCTGATTCCGTAATCAATACACATAATGACAAGTTCAAGAAGCCAATCAACGTCATTTTTGCGCGATTCCAATTGCATACATTCTGCCAAGAAAAATCGGTGTGCATCTCTAAATGTGTTCGACAGCTGGAAGATCTCGCCCCACAATGTGATTTCCAAGCAGTAAACGCGGAAATAAATCGAAAAAATTACATCACAGATTTGGTCATTCAAGGGATACATAACTCCTATAGTCGAGAAAGGATTCTCGAGTCAAACAAAAGTGACCTAGACTGAATCGTTTCGATGGCTGCATCATTAGAGGCAGCTCAACAACAAGCAGCCTTATTTGTCCCCTCCGACAATACGAGTCTAGCGACTGTTGCGCAAAAAAATGACGAATTCGAATAATTCGTTGAAAATCATAAACAATTGTTTAACGCTGCCCTCCGTAACAGCAAACTATGCTTATTATGCAGCAATAACTATCATCCTCGTACTTAATGTCCGGCACGTGATGTTACATTTTTCAGTTGCCGAAAATCTGGGCATTTCGCCAAGGTATGCCGCTTAAAACGTAGGATTCTGAAATTTACTTCATCTGCGATCTGTTCAATCTCTAAACCTTCTTCGATAGATCAGAAATCACAGGCGCGTGTTTTCTTATTGAGGGTAAGTTAGCCGAGGCTCTTGTAGATACCGGCAGCTGCAAGAATTTTATCGATTCAAATCTTGTGGACAGACTTGTACTCCATACAACTTCATGTTACAAAAGGGTATATATGGCTTCTTCTGCATCTTCGGCAATTATCAAGAGTCAATGCTAGGTTTCGATTGAATACAACAATACCGTTTATGAACACTGCCGCTTCTCCGTTATTCAATCCTTGTGTACCGATGTTATATTGGATGGGGAATTCATAAAAGACCACGCGTATGTGAAATTTCCCTTTGGTGGAAAACTTCCTGGACTTACGATCGTAAGCACGCTAAGTACGGTGACAATCAAAACTAATTCAATCACTCTTTTTCCAAACCTTCCGTATAATCTTTCATTAATTGCCACTAAATCAAGACGACAAACACCTCAAAATGCCGTATTTATCCGAAGTGAAATAGATAAACTCCTAAAAGCTGACATTATCGAAGTCATTCTGCTTGAAGAGCACAAATTTTAGTCGTTACAAATCGAAATGGCAAAAGTAGAATGGTAGTAAACTATTCCCGAACAATCAATTGCTTTACAACACTATATGCTTATCCACTGCCAAATATCGAGCATCTGATATCAAATATAGCATCACATTCAGTGTTCTCTACCATCGACTTATCTAACACTTATCATCAAATACCATTACTGAAAGTGGTCAAGCAATACACTGCCTTCGAAGCAGAGGGACGATTGTATCAATTTCACAGGATCCCATTCGGATTAACTAATGCAGTTTCAGTATTCCAACGCGTCATGAACAAGATTATCGAAGAGTACAAATTGAAAGGAGTGTTCTCCTATTTGGACGACATTATTATTTGCGGTCACGATTATAACGAACATGACATAAGATTCACCAAATTCGTCGACATCATCAATAAATTGAATATCATTCCAACGCGTCATGAACAAGATTATCGAAGAGTACAAATTGGAAGTAGTGTTCTCCTATTTGGACGACATTATTATTTGCGGTCACGATTATAACAAATATGACATATGAGTCACCGAATTTGTCGATGTCATCTATAAATTGAATATCAATGAGAAATCAAATCTTCGAAAAACCAAACTCAACTTCCTTAGGTATACAATTTGTCAAGGTTGTGTGAAGCCCGATACCGATCGTATTCGTCCTCTTATGACGTATCCTATTCCTGAAAATAACACAATCTTTGAAGCGACTTTTGGGATTACTGGCTTATTATGCCAAATGGATTCCCGCCTTTTCGACGAAAATTCGACCTTTGGTTGATTGTAGCCAATTTCCCTTAGATCAGAGTATCAATCAGAGAATAAACGAACTGAAGATGGAACTTTCTAATTTATTTCTTTGCGCTTACAATCCAGACCTTCCATTGACGGTAGAAACCGACGCTTCTTATTCCTCCATTGACGCTGTTCTCAGTCAGGATGATCAGCCAATCGCTTTTTATTCGCGAAACTTACCAAAATCATCATTACGGCAGTCAAGCGTCAAAAAAGATGCTTTTGCTATAGTAGAAGACCTTAAACATTGGAAACACTTTCTGATGGGCAGAATTTTGGACGTCATTACTGATCAGAGATCTGTTGCCTTTTTGCTCAATCACAATTTAGCAAACCCAATCAAAAACGACAAGGTTGCTCGTTGAAGATTAAAGTTAGCGCCTTACAAGTTTGCGATCAGATATAGACCAGGCAAGGCCAACAAAGTAGCTGATGCAATGTCAAGAATTACATGTGCAACTAGCGACTGTACTGGAGAATTGAAATACATACACGAAATCCTGTGTCATCCGGGAATAGCCGGATTGTTGAATTATGTCCGCTCACATAATTTGCCATATGACAAGCAAGACATCGTAAATGTCACGTTATTCTGTCTCGTGTGTGCAGAGTTGAAGCCATGCTTTTTTAAACCAGTTCCAACACATGTTATCAAGACAACGCAACCTTTTGAAAGATTGAGTTGATTTTAAGGGTCCACTTCGATCCAAGACCGAGAACCGCTTATTTTTGTGTTATTGACGAATTTTCGAGATTTCCCTTCGCTATTCCGTGTCCGGATTGTTCGTCCTTGTCTGTGATCGACGCACTAAATCGTATCTTTAGTATTTTCGGTTATCCATCCAGCATATACAGCGACCAAGGATTATGATTCCAATCTACTGAATTTCGTCGTTATCTCAACTCTCGGGGAATCAGTTGTAGTCAAAGTACCCCTTAGAATCCACGAGGTAATGGACATATCGAACTTTACGTAGGAATTATCAGGTAGACCATTCAACTCGCTTTACGCACCGCTAAGAAGTCAACCAATGATTGGGAATTTGTTCTGCCGGTTGCCCTATCTGCCTTGAGGACGCTGTTGTGCATTGCTACAGGAGAGACTCCTCATGATCGCCTATTCTGTTTTCAGCGTAATTCGAAAAACGGATCTAATGCACCAAGTTGGATGACCAGTGGACAAACAATTTTGATGCGTCATGATCCTTATACGAAAAGTGATCCACGATGTTCTAAAGTGAAATTATTACAGACCAATGGCCATTACGCCCTAGTTCAAACAGCTAACGGTAAAGAAGTTAACGTGTCCGTCAGAAAGCTAGCTCGATATCCCCAAGATCAAGTTGATCGATATGCAAATGTTGCGAGAGAAACGCTGGAGGTAAGCAAAGAAAGTCGAATGGATTCGAATCAGCTGCTGAGGTGGAACAGTATATTCCCCAAGATAAGTACATTAACGAATCGTCGTTCAACGATCAACACCTGCCGAATTCAGACAATAACGGGGAATCACTGTTAAATAGAAGCAAACGAAATAAGAAACCTCCCAAGTATTTAGATGATTACGAATGGGGAAGGGGAGAGTGTTATGATATTGGATAATATGAACATTACTTATGTTTGTTATCTTGTTTCCTTGTGTTTATTTAATTATAGATTACTGAATAAAACCATCATTTGGTATCAAGTCCACAACAGTAATTAAGTACTCCTAATGTTTAAAAATGGTCTATCAGATAAGCGATTATATTCTTGATTTGGTTAAAGATTATGAATATTATTATTTATCTATTTGTTTCAATATCATTCAGTATTATATTATTTGTATTTTTAATTTGTAGCTTTCAAATATTTTCTTCTCTATGTCCTGTAGTTTCTGTACTTAATTCTAGGTGTCTATAAACTGCTTGCACTTACATTTGTGGATGTTTTATTTTGTTTAATAGAACCCGAAATAGATAAAGACAAAGTTAATTAAATTCTTGAATATTACTATATTCATTTCTTGTTCAAAGTGTAAACAAGGTAATGAAGTGTTCAAAGCGTAAACAAAGTAATTTCGTATTCAAAGCGTAAACAACGTAATTAAGCGTAATAAAAATGTATACATAAAAATAATTTTTATTTGTGTTGTACACTCAATGCAAAATGAAATTTCTGAATATTTATTTAATTATTAATTACAGCTGTAGTGTATTTAATAATGATTGAATATTCTTAATGTTGTATAATTACTTTATTACAACATGTTTTTCATATTTTTGAATACAGCCGTCATTTGGCCTTATCGTCTCTGTTATTGCACAACAGTTTATTCAAGAATATTGACGTCATGGATTAACTCCTTACTCTATCGACATTGACCGCCGATCCGGACGCACCTGACGCTCAAGTTGAATTGTTCCACTGTAAACGAAAGCTCGATAGTTTTCTACGGTTTCGGACAGACGTCACCGAAGAAGCGAATCTATGCTTAGTCGTCAATATGGTATTGTCGCAAATCTACATACTCATTAAAGATTGCTGAACATTCAATAATACAATTAATGTCTTAACAACGACATTCTAAACCTGTCAATGTCATATTTTCTCGGTTTCAACTGCATACGATCAAGCACATCCAGGGAATTAACAGTGCATACATAAGGCAGCGACTACTCGAATCAAGGAAATCAGAGTTCAATTAATTCATATTGATCGCGAAGTATTTGGAACTGCGCATCAACAAGCGGCACTGCTCTCAGCCACAGACAAAATTCATTAACTAACACTAGTCGATTTGGACAGAATGAGCATCGGCCAATCGATCAAGATGGACTCACAAACACTACCAGTGCTGCGGTCAAATCAAAGCAACCGTTTTCGAAGTTGTGCTTATTATGTAGTCAAGATTACCATTCTCGAATTCGTTGTTCTGCTCAAAATGCAACTTATTACAAATGAGGAAGGGGCATTTTGCAAACGTTTACCGTTCGCAAACTATAAACACAAACTGTGTATCATCAACTCTTTGTTCATCATCTATAATAAGGGTTTTATTAAAAATACAAACAGTTAAATTAGACATGGTCAACAGCAAAACAGTCAAACGTCAAACCATCAACAGATACCAAAACATCGAATTGTCAAACGGGCTTCTTTCGATCTTCTCACGGCCTCAGGTCCAGGAGGATCTGAGCCCCCTAATCGATTCAACAGGCCGCCCTCCGACTAAACCACCCGGGGTCTTTCACCTCCCGAAAAATCCAATCGGCGCGAACTGTGCTGGGTAAACGAGAGACATTAAGAAACCTTAGTCTTTGCTCCGGGGTATGTCCTCTCGAAAAGAAGATTAATCCGAGATAACCCAAGTGCCCCAATGGCGCACCTGGGTTTTATCTTGGAATTACATATGTTGGGCCCGTTTCAGGGCTTACATAACATTCTTCATGATACGTTTGAAACTATTCAGATCAGCTTTCGCCGACCAGTTCACCGTAACGGCGAACCCCAGGTATTTTACTCGACTTGTGAAGGTGGGAAGTGGTTCAGAGGCGAATAAGGAGAGCGCAGAGAGTGCTAATCTCTTAAGTTTTTGCTTTGTTGCAGGGGTATTATGAAAGACAGCTACCTGCGATTTCGCGGAGTTTAGAATAAGATTGGATGGTGGAAGCTGGTCTTTTAATCTTGAAAAGAAACGGCTGATGTCTGAGACTACGTCTTTACACTTGTGTCCAGAGAACAGGGATGTGGTGTCATCAGCGTACACCACTAGACGTTGTACACTTTTAAATATTTTAAAGAGGTTAATGGAAGCAGCAAGAAATAATATAGGAGAAAGTGGTGAACCTTGAGGCACACCCGTAATAGGGTAGAACTAACGCGCATCAGGGTTGTCTCAAGAGTAAAATCGCTTGGTGTACAGCAGAATCTCCACCCTGTTCACAATTCTCACAGGCAACCTCTCGCAGGGCTAGTGACTCCTCTAAAACATTTTCAAGGCCTATCCTACCGATCCAACTCAATGCCCTATCCTTCCAACAAACAAACTTCTCCTTCTTGAATATCTTCCAAAAGGAAGACTGGGAAGGGTTAAGACGAGCAATATTTCCCCTATCCCTACTCAGCTGGAACCTATATCTAGTGCTCCATTCGAAAGGGCCTGTTTGGCGGAAGCAGAGAGATAAGGGAGGTTAAGCAATTTTGCTAGGACGTTGAGTTTCGTCGGAGTGGGATTGTAAATGCGACCTTTATAGTTAGTTGATAGAATCTCGGTAGCTTGTGAAGAGAGATAGGTATTTAATTCGGTAAGACTCATTTCCTATTTGGGGAAAGAGTCGGATAGCCGCCTGGAAGAAGGACACTGATCTGATCAAAGTGAAACCTCCTTCGAAGCAACGCATCATCAATTCTCCAACGAATAGGTCATGAGAGGTGGACAGTTGTTGGCGCGATTGCTCCGTGCAGAGGGGTTTAAGCAACCACCTCGAGTGAAGCAGTAAAATGTCGAGGATAGAATTTGTTGATGTGCAATGAAAGGTGGGGGTGGTGGTTTGTGAATACGATAGCCGTTTTTAGCTCTGTGAAGTGCTGCGTTGATCCAACGACCAGTTCTGTCGTTGTTGTGCCCAAGTGTCATGTCATAACCGTTGTTAATAATACCATCCAGGAGGTCACGATTCTTGTGAATCCCACATGGACGAATGTATACATTGGCTAGACTGAGACGTTTGCCGTTCTTACTAAGTGAAACTACCAAACAAGACATGGCTGTACATGAATAGTTTAATAAGAGGGAGGATCTTAACGGGCAATAAACTAAGGTCAAGAGTCCTTGAGATGAAGAGGAGTGAGGTGAGGTAATGTACGGAGTATAGTGGGAACATTTATGCTTTATAATAAATCGAGTAATGTCCTTGGGGAGACGGATAGACCGCGTCTCCTGAAGGACTATAACATCTGCATCTCTACCAGATAGAAGTCTAAGGGCAGAAGCACCTCCCGAATTCCACTGAAGGATATTCAGTGAAAAAGGCTCACGCGTACTCTGCATTGTGGTGTATTAGTCGGATGGGGGATTGCCTACCTAGGCAGAGCTAGGTGCGGAAATGTTGTCCCCATTGCCACTAGATCCATCCAGGGGCGGTTCTCCCTTGGCAAAATCTTCATTTTCCCTATTTTTTTTGCCCCGAATCATCTTGCCGATCTTTATAGGGGGAACTATATGGACCGAAGCCCCCTCTTCTAGGACTCAGGCATGGCTATAGCAGCTGGAACTATTGAATTCTTAACAATTGCTCCCAAGGCCATCTTACTAGCCTTTTCATTTTTTGTGAGACTCATCAGTTTTAAGATCCAAAATGCGCATGATCTCAGAATCCTTCATCCGAGAGGAGGCAACATTTGCGTATGATACTGTTGCCTTAGGATGAGGCTTGATGAAGGTATTTTTGTAACTTTTGAAGGGGCTACACTTCCTGCCCCAGGCAGGATGCCTACCCCCACAGTCCGGGCAGGACAGGGTGTCAGTGCAGCGAATGTCAGACTGAATTGAGAAGCTTCTTGCCGAGCCACAAACCTCGCATAAAGGGGTCCTACTGCAGCTGGAAGCCCAATGTCCCCATTTGTGACACCTGGTGCAGTAGGGGTATGTAAACTCGTCTTTATCTATAACAGTAAAGCGAATATTAAAACCCAATAAGGGGTTGCATTTGGATTTCGCTTAACACTCGGAGATATCGACAGAAGCTGTACAGAAGCCTACAGGGATGGGGTTCCCATCCCTGCCCATTATAGATCGGAACTGAGAGATACCAAACGATGATTCCAAAGTTACAACATCTTTGTCATCCAAAAAACAGTTAATATTAGTCATTTTCAGCGTACCAACAATAAACTTCGCAGTCAGTTCACCATACACAGTTAGTCTAGATTAAAAACCTTCACATAACTGTTGGCTAGATCGGACGAGCCAAATGAAACCTTTATCTCCGTAGGATAACATTTTACACTGTTAAATACTATTATGTTTGGAAAATCCAAACAAAAAGAACGTAAAAAACGTTAAATAATTCCTATCGTTGAATAGGTTTCTTTACTTTTATGATGATCAAGTTCCTTAATTTAGGGATGTGGGAAGTACCTCCCCATCACCAGAAAACTTTAAATTATCACTAACCTTGACAGCATCGACGTATGGCAAGGAATTTACCTAAACAATGTCTTTTTCCCTTTGTTCCATAGATATTCCTTCCATTTTCGCTGTAAAAACTGGATTTATAAGATAAGGATTTTCTTAAACAAAACTTGTAACCGATAAAAAACGTGTTACACAGAACAAAACATGCAAGAGAAGACAAAAATAATATCAATTCGTTAATCATTCAATCTTCTATTTATTCTACGGCCTCAGGTCCAGCGGGATCTGAGCCCTCCAGCTAATCCAACACGCCGCTCTTCGACTGAACCACCCGGGGTCTATCACCCCCCCCCGAAGAATCCAATCTAGGCGGACTATGCGCGGTAATCGCGAGATGAGGAGCTTGAGAAACCTTAGTCTTTGCTCTGGAGGACGTCCTCTCGAAAAGAAGACTAATCCCGAGATAGCCCAAGTACCCCAGAGGCGCACTTGGGTTTTCCCATTCAACGACAAATGCTGAGCCCGTTTCAGGGCCCACCTAGCTTTCTTCAGGATACGTTTAAGTCTATCCAGGTCAGCTTTCGCCGACCAGTTCACCGTAACAGTGAACCCCAGGTATTTTACTCGACTTGTGAAGGTAGGGAGTGGTTGATTAGTCAATATAGAAGATAGAGCTGAGAGTGCTAGTCTCTTTAATTTTTTCTTTGTCGCAGGGGTGCCATGAAAGACAACTACCTGCGATTTGGATGAATTTAAAATAAGATTGGATAGGGTCAGCTGGTCTGTTAATCTTAAAAAGAAACGGCTGATGTTCGAAGCGACATCTTTGCACCTGCGTCCAGAGAACAGGGCCGTGGTATCATCAGCGTATACCACTACATGTTGATCACGTTTAAAATTCTTGAATAGTACAATGGAGGCAGCAAGAAATAAGATAGGAGAAAGTGAGGATCCTTGGGGCACACCTGTAATAGGGTAGAACTGACACGCATCAGGGTCGTCTTCATAGTAGAACCTCTTGGTAAACAGTAATATCTCCACCCTGTTAACAATTCTCGCAGGCAACCCGAGGGACCTGAGAGAGGAGATAACAAAGGGAATGGAAATGCGGTCAAATGCAGCAGAAAAGTCAAGGAAAACAGCCACAGCTAGTTGATGGCTATTATCCCTACAAAACTGATGCACTTCACCTATTGCTGAATGAACCGAGCGTCCCTTGACGAACCCGTGAAAACTCGATTGGATCAAATTACGCTTACTTAAATGGTCGCGGATTCTACGCGCAAGCGCTTTTTCGTAGATGGAGATGAGGGAGTTTTGAATCGAAATGGGACGCAGATCTTTGGGACATGAAACCGGACTATGCTTTGGTAAGAAAATTCTACGACTAATATTGATGCCGGCTACATCGGATGGTGAGGCTAAAAGCATTGTGACGGCCACTTCTCTTCTTTGATCGGCTGTCAAAAGCTGACAGACTCGAGAAGATAGTGGAGCGACGGATTTAGAGGTGCCCGGAAGTGGCCCCCAGGAGTTAAGGATATCTGTAACAGATAAGTCCCTGCTCCTGAAGTCACCCCAAGGCGGGATTGGTTGGGGAGATTGAGTGGCTCCATAATTATGTAGGGATATTGACTCCTTCAAAACATTATCAAGGCCTATATTAACAATCAAACCCAAAGCTCTATCCTTCCAACAGACAAACTTCTCCTTCTTGAATATCTTCCAGAAGGAAGACTGAGAAGGGTTAAGGTGAGCGATGTTCGCCTTATCCCTGCTCAGCTGGAACCTATATCTAGTGCTCCAGTATTCATTCGAGATGGCCTGCCTGGCGGAAACAGAGACATTGGGAAGACGTAGCATTTTAGCCAAAACCTTGAGTTTTGTTGGAGTGGGATTGTAAATATGACCTTTATAGGTAGTCGAAAGAAACGCGGTAGCTTGCGAGGAGAGGAAAGAATTAAATTCGGTCAAATTATCATTACCAATTATGGGGAAGAGTTGGATAGCCGCCTGAAAGAAAGCCACTCTGATGGGATCAAAGTGAAACCTCCTTCTAAGCAACGTATCTTCCAACAACCACATCTTATGAAGCAGTAATATGTCGAGAAGAGAATTAGTTGTTGAGCAATGAAAAGTTGGGGACGGTGGTTTGTGAATAAGGTAATCGTTCCTGGCTCTGCGGAGTGCTGCATTAATCCAACGACCAGTTCTGTCGTTGAAGTCACCGAGTAACATGTCATAGCCACTACCCAAAATACGGTCCAGGAGATCACGGTTCTTGTGAATTTCCCCTGGCCTAATATAGATATTGGCTATGCTGATACGTTTACCATTCTTACAAAGTGAAACAGCTAAACAAGACAGGGCTGGACAAGAATAGTTTAAAAGAAGGGATGATCTTAAGGAGCATTTAACTAGGGTTAAAAGACCTTGAGATGAAGAGGCGTGAGGAGGGGTTATGTACGGAGTGAAGTGGGTGTAAATATGCTTGGGGATAAATCGAGTAATGTCCTGGGGGATACGGATAGACCGCGTCTCCTGAAGGACTATAAGATCCGCATCTCTACCAGATAGAAGGCTAAGGGCAGAAGCACCTCCCGAATTCCACTGAAGTATATTCAGTGAAAAAGGCTCTTGACTACTTTGCATTGTGTTACGACAGCTGGAGTGGGATGCCTACCTCCTAGCAGAAACTAGGAGAGAGAAAGTTGCCCTTCTCACTCCCAGCCCTACCAGGAGAAGACACTTGCCCACCGGCATTATCTTCATCTCCCTTTGAGGCCAACAACTCCCAACATATATCATCTTTCTTTGCCAACTTCAAGGAAGCCAACTTTTGTTTAGAAGATGATCTCTTCTTAGAACGGGGGGCTCTCTTTGAAGAGGTAAGAATCGTCGATGGAAGAGAACGGGACTCCTCGAATTTCGCTATCAGATGGTTCGTTAAGGCTCGAATCTCGTCTTTATATATCTGTAGTCTTGCGTCAACAATTTTGAAAATGTGGGTGTCCGACATACCATAACTGTTTGAATTGGATAAGCTGGCAGCGGCAAAGTGGGCCGGTTTGACCGGTGCCCCATAATGCCTTAATTTGTATTCTTTGAAGATAGGACATCTTCTAGACCAGGCCGGGTGCTGACCACCACAATTGGAACACAGAGGGGGGAGAGAACATTTCCCCTCATGGACTTCGGAAGAGCTGCAAATCCCACATGTATGGGGCCTAGTACAGTTCGAGGACCAGTGCCTCAAGAGGTGGCACCCATTGCAATGGGGGTATGTTAAGTCATCAGCATCTACGATATTGAAAGAAAGATTGTACCCCAAAAAGGGGTTACATTTGCTTTTAGCCAGACATTCCGCCTGGTCGACTGCGGTAGAACAGAATGCTATTGGTATAGCCTGGCCTTTCTTGCCCAGGATTGGGCGAATATTATGAATTTTGAACTCAGATGTGAGAGCAATGATATCTTCCTCCGTTGCGAAGGGCGGAAAATTATTAATTTTCAGAGTCGCCTGAATAGGCCTGTAAGTAGTTGACCCAAATTCTTTTAGGTGTGTTTCGAAAAATTCTAGGTACGATGCTGCCAGATCTGGAGAGCTGAAAGAAACCCGGATTTCGGAATCTAAATATTTTATCGAATTAAATAGAATTCTCTTCTTATAAGAGCTTGTAAACTCTCTCAGAAAAATATTGAAAAGATTCTTCCTTTCAAATGGTTGAAGAAGTCTGATTATTACCAGATTCACCACTTTAGGCACAGGAGGGAGTTCTCCATCCGTGCTTGAGATTAAAAAATTAGACGAAATAGGACTAACCTTGTTTTCTTTGGCTTGAAAATTCGATGTTACATTGGAAATACCTGAGTTCCGTTCCATATTTGCTTGATTTTGTAAGTTGTTTGAAGCACCGATGGTAAATTTTTTTACAATTTTTTCTGTCATTTTTTTGCCTGATAATGGATTTATTCGAAGCGCTCCGACGTTTACACTCATGAAACTTGAGTTGTCAAAAATTGGCATTCACATAAAAATTGGTATGCCGACTGTAAGTGGCTTGCGCAACATTCGTTTAGTATCTCGCAATGTAGCGTCGCATCAAAAGTGTCATTTCAGTTTTCTTCTTCTTCACCGTTACGGTGAATTGGTCGGCGAAAGCTGACCTGGATAGACTTAAACGTATCCTGAAGAAAGCTAGGTGGGCTCTGAAACGGGCCCAGCATCTGTCACTGAATGGGATAACCCAAGTGCGCCTCTGGGGTACTTGGGCTATCTCGGGATTAGTCTTCTTTTCACGAGGACGTCCCCCAGAACAAAGACTAAGGTTTCTCAAGCTCCTCATCTCGAGATTACCAATTATAGTCCGCCTTGACTGGACCCTTAGGTGTGTGAGAGACCCCGAATGGTTCAGTCAGAGGGCGGCGCGCTGGTGTGGCCGAGGGGCTCAGATCCCTCTGGACCTGAGGCCGTGAATATAAGTTGAAGATTTCAAAATACACGTCGTGAACAGCTTCTATTTAAAGTTTTCTTTTGCATGTTTTTGTTTCTTAAGTTTTTTTTATCAGTTAAATAGTTATTAATAAAACCCTTACTTACTTAGTTTTCTTCTTTTGGGTGAATACTACGATAATATCATGTTCGATGTATAACCAAATTTGCGCAATCCTATTATACTTGGGCATACGTTTTTCAAACATCACGAGTTCCTAACAATCAAATGCGATTGCGATAGTACGGGAGTATCTTTGACTGCGATAGGCAATCACCGATGATGAAAGTCGATCCGATGACGCTTTTTCTTGGAATTTATCATAACCTTCGGTGTCAAACGCCTACAAATGCCAAATTCATCAAAGAAGAAATATGTCGTCTCTTAAATCTTAACATTATAGAAGAGATAAGATATCCTCGGAGAGCTCAAGTTTTAGTCGTCTTAAACCCTGGAAAAAATTGCGAATGGTGGTGAATTATTCCCGAACTATCAATCAATATACGCTATTAGAATTATATCCATTACCAAATATCGAACATTTAATTGAAGATATTTCGTCCTATTCAGTATTTTTGACTGTTGATCTGTCCAACGCATATTATCAAATTTCCTTGCTAAGTCAGGATAAGGTATATACTGCTTTTAAGCCAGGATAAGCATATACTTAGTATATAAGTATATGATAATAAATATATATAAGATAATATATAATGTAATAAGTATATGCTTAGAGGCATATACTGCTTCTAAGACAGGATAAGGCAAATACCAATTTCAAATTATTCCTTTTGGGTTAACCAACCCGGTCTCAGTTTTCTAAAGAATAATGAACAAAATCATAGCCGATAATCATTTGCAAGGAGTATTCACATATCTATACGACGTTATAATATGCGGACACAACGACGGTGAGCATGATGAGCGTTACCGAAAATTTCAAGCAGTCATATCAAAGTTGAATTTAACTCTTGCCAAAGAGAAAACACGAAATAAACAGCTAAATTTTCTTGGGTACTACATGTCTAAAGGTTCAATCAAATATGATCAATGCCGCATCGAACACTTGACCGCAAAAATAGGACTCTTGAGGAACCCTTGGCCACAAAAAAGGACCATGGATCGGAAAAAATCGAACCCTTTACCGCGAAAAAAGTTTTGCGAACCCTTTACCGCAAAATTAAAAATCTTTACGACTGTGTCGTAAACAAAAACTAGCCGAAGAGGTTTTATTCAGCAATCTATAACAAATCAGAGTGATGTAAATAAAGTAAGATGTCAATACAATAATAAATATTAGTACACAACGAATTAATGTATATATCGCATTCTTTCCCCACCTCGTAGTTTTTTAAATACAAAGGAAGATTCCTGCGCAGACCACTTAAGCAAATTTCATTTGTAGATTTATCAATCGTTGTGGTACTCATCGATCGACCCATCTCTGGTTCTGAAAGAAATGAGTTCGTGCCTGCGCTGTGAACGCCTGATGATCTTAGATCTGTATCGTTTTATGACTTATTATTTTCTTCACTTAGTAAGTAGATCGATTGTTTAGAGTAGTTGGTAAGCCGCTTTATTTGTTGTTGAAGGTTCCAATTGATATTCAGCAATGTGGGTTGAGTGTTCACCATCTGGTAATGGGTTAAGATCTCGTGTGGACAACGAATTAAAATAGGTTCTGGTGAGAGCAACCGAATCTAACACTGACAACTGAATAGCGCGCCATATAGTTCCATAGAGTCGCTCAAATTGTCCATTAACTTGTGGGTTGAAAGTGAACGTATTACGAGTAGCTATGCCGAAGGATGAAGTAAACGTTTTGAATTCACGCGATATAAAGGCGCTTCCTCGATCTGGATGCATGTATTTGGGAGTCTCGAACAGGCGGAAAAGTTGTTGAATACATAGTAAAACGCTATTAGCAGAGGTATCTTGCCATTGGAAGGCCAGTGGAAACCTAGAAAAATCATCTACCACTGTGAGCATATATTTCTTTCCGACAACCGCTGAGAGTGGCCCTATGAAATCTAGTGATAAGCGTTCAATGGGTTGAGTGACTTTTATTAAAACGCCGCCAGGAGAACGATGATAATTAGGCTTGATCTTAGCACATGTGACGCATCCTCGTATTACGCCACGAATATCGTCCAAAGAGAATGGCAAATTATTAGCCCTAACGTAATGCCACAACCTTGTTTGTCCTGGATTACATAACGAGCGGTGCAATTTTACCAAATCAGCCTGTGAAGTAGTCACGCTAGAACATGCCAACCGAGATAATGCATCTGCAGCCACGTTTTCTTTACCAGGACAGGAAACAATGTCGAAGCGAAACTGTGAAAACTCTAAACGCTAACGTTCAATGTGTTTCATTCTTAATACGATTCGACTGTGATGACATCACATAAGCCACCAATCTTTGGTCTGTTGTAATGCGAAATGTTCTACAAATAAGATAATGTCGCTATTCTCCAAGAGCCTCTATGATAGCCAGTGCCTCCAGTTCAATTGCAGAATGTCGCTTCTCGTGTTTGGACAGCACTCGTGAAAAGAACGCTACAGATTTACGCATTGACTTATTGATAGAGCTATTGCAACTTTCAATGCATCTGTATCTATATCGAACGGTAAACTTTCAATTATACATGAACGACATTCACATAATAAGGCTTCCTTAACATCTTTTTAATTAGCTGATGCTGTGACTCTCATGGGGAAATCCGTTTCTTTGCCAAAGTCGCGAATACGATGTGCAAAGCTTGGTATTCATCTGCAATAATAAATAATCAAAGTAAATTGCGATGTACCATGACATTCGCAAGTTATTTAAGGTCCATAATAGGCTTAGTACGAAGTGGATCGGATCTAACATATCTATTTCCAATACACTGTTTTAGAACATTTATATGATCAGCTGCCAAAATACTCGTACTCTAATTAAATATTATCTGATATTTCTTATTACAGCTGTAAACTTTCTCAAATTAGCATCATGCTCTTCACAATAGGCCCCCGCAATCAAAATGTCATCAAGGTACGAAAATACGCCGGTCAATTTTGGTCGTTGAATTAAGGTGTTAATTATACGTTGAAACACATCAACGCCATTAGTAAGTCCAAAGGGCACACGCTTGTATAGATATATGCTGTCAGCGGCCTCGAAAGCCGTGAATTCTTTTTCACATTGTAATATTGAAATTTGATTGTAAGCATCTTTCATATCTAAGCACGAGAAAAAACGATAGTTTGACAATTTGTCGATCAAGTCATCAGTATGAGGAAGGGAAAACGTCAAGCATTGTAAACCGATTGATTGTTCGCGAAAAATCAATGGCCATTATTGTCTTACCACGCGCATTTGTCACACTAAGCGCCTGAGCCCTGCATGGGGATGTGCTTAGCTCTATAATATCATCTTGAAGTAGTCGTTCAACTTTGTTTTTGAAGAAAGCATCTTGGTTAGATGTACGTCGAGGGGACTTTACTTGAATATGATGGATGTTGCTACTGGCATGCTATAATAACGGTAGTGGACCAATACGTATTGCTTGAAGAGCTCCAATCACTATTTCCGGATGTTCACCTCCAATTTCATCGAAAGGCAGTCAAAACAACGAAGAAATTCCTGGCCCAGAATGATATCAGCGCAAAGATTGCTGAGAGCAAAGCATTTTACATCAGCATACTTAAATGCATTGACTTTTACATTTACTAATGCTATTTTATTCAGAACGCTTTTAAAAGTAGACGAAGTCATTCAAGCAACTTCATGGCAAGGTGTAACCGGAATTCTAAAGCGTTTGATAATCTTTGACGATATAAAGTTGACACTGCTTCCAATATCAATAAGAGCAGGCATTATATTCTCGTTTACTTTAACCGAAACTAAGGATTTGGTCAACCCTGGTGACGGCAATCGATATGTTGAAAATGGTAATTGAAATTTGGGCAATGTATATCGTATTTAAGTCAATTCCATTGATACTTTTTGTTGTCATGCACACTTTAGCGAAATGCCAACTTTCTGACATAACCAACATTTAGCTTTTAACACAGGACACTGAGCTCGTGGATATTTTACATTTCTACAGAAAAAGCACGATTGTCGTGTGGCGTTTACTTCGATCGGTGACGCCTTGTCAGCAATAGTGTTACTGCAAGATGCTACATTTATGTGATCAACAGCTAAAGCATGATGACTGGAATACGGGTTTGCTTGTATTTTAGCTTGCTCAAGTACCCTGGCTGTTTTATATGCATCATTCAAAGAGATAGTAGATCTTTTCAATAGTCTTTGAAGAATGATAGTCGATGCCAACCCACGGATAAAGGAATCTCGAACATATTCATGATAAGTTTTTGTCTTCACGTCCGATTTGGCTAATTGCAGTAGTTCTTGCAAAAGTTGATATATTGTTTGTTGATAAGATGTGACGTTGGAAAACAATTTTTTGAGGTTTCACAAACAGCTTCCAGAATGTTCAATACATCGCTAAACGTTTGACACTCTTCAATATATCGATACAGATCCGAGCTTATCAAGTCTACGAGGAGCGGTAATTTATTTGCTTTTTCGAGATTGAAAATGCACGACAAACACGAATTCAATCGGATTTTCCAGTGTCGCCAATGTGCATCCGCGTCGATCGAATCTTTCGATAGTGTCAGCACGTCAGGTTTTAGCAGCTTGTTTATTCGCAATTTAAAAATTGCTGAATAAATTGTAATAAAGAGAAATAAACCGAAGAGGTTTTATTTAGCAATCTATAACAAATAAGAGTGATGTAAATAAAGGAAGATGTCAATACAATAATAAAGCATTAGTACACAACGAATTAATTTATATATCACATCTAGTTAGTATTAACGACATGTGTATCAGGTTTCGGTGTATAGTAACAGACGCTTACTAGATATGATTGCATTAAAGTAGATTCACTTATTTTCTGATAAAATTCACCCACTGATTGAGTGCGATTATTTTCTGCGTGAACAAAGATACGTCAACACCATCCAACATCTAAAAGAATAAATCTTCAAAGCAGCCTTGCAGCTAAATCCAGAATTTCCATTGGTCGTCGAAGCCTAGCGATAGGTGCACTATTGAGCCAATACGATAATCCGATAGCATTCTTATCTCATACACCACCCAGAACTTCGTTACATCAACCCAGCATCGAAAAAGAAACTCAAGCAATCGTAGATTACCTTCAACATTGGAGACATTTCCTACTTGGTCGACCATTCACAATTAAAACCGGCCAGCGTTCGGTGAGCTTCAAGTTCGATCGAAAACATTTAAACAAGATAAAAAACATAAAGTGTCTCGTCGGAGATTAGAGCTTGCCCTCTTCCAGCATGACATTCAATATCGCGCTTAACATCTTAACATTCAGTTGATGCAATGTCTCGAATAACATGTACAAATATTAATAGTTCTGGAAACGAATTACACCATATTTGCACATCTTTGTGTCATACCGGAATCGTTCGCATGCTACATTACATTCACTCTCACAATCTTCCGCATCACAAAAATGATGTCGTCAAAGCGTTAAACTTATGTGATGTACGCGCTCAGCTCAAGCCTCGCTATTGCAAGCCAATTGTTTCCCATGTTATTAGTGCCACACAGCCAATCAAACTACTCAATATTGATTTCAAAAGGCCTCTTGAATTTAATACGAGAAATAAATATCTACTTTGTGCTGTCGACAAGTTTTCGTGATTTCCTTAGCCCTCAATGCGTTATTCAGTATTTTTGGCTAATCGACCAGAATTCATTCCGATCAGTGAGCATTTTTTCAATCGTTGGAATTTTGAAAATACATAGCGTCGCGTGAGATTGCTTACAGTAGGAGCACGCCATATAACCCACAAGGAAATGAGCAATCCGTTTCGTCGGGATTATTTGGCGAACTATTCAACTCGCTCTAGTATTTAAATCGATCTCGACTGGAATTGGAATATGTTCTTCCAACTGCTATCTCGTCGTTGCGATCTCTCATGTGTACTGTGACAAGTCATACTTCACATGAGCGCTTATTTCAACACCCAAGAATTCTAAGAATTACAATATTCTTCCTCCCTGAATGAAGATCGGTTCCACCGTTTTGTTTCTGCAGCTTCATTTAGAAAAATCTTTTCCTTTATTTCGTCCATTGTAATTGCCTCACAGTAACGGACAGCATACTATAATCCGAAATAAAGATGGGAGTGAGCTACAGTTAATGTACGTAATATTGCGAAGTACTCAGATTCAGTACCTAGTAAAGATGAAGATATCATGAATGCTATTCAAACAGAATTATTTAATTCAAAGGAAGAAATTGAAAATAGAGAAGATTTTTCTATCAATTTGGAACCCAACAACCTAAGTTTCCATACGGGTTATGAAAGCCTTGTGACTTGTAGGGAACACGACAACATCGTTAATATCAGCGTACTCAATCCCGAAACGACATTATCAGAAAGACGAACGAGTCAACCTACCAAATACCTACATGATTATCAATGGGGAGATACTGTAGTGTATTTCATAATGATTGAACATTTTTAATGCTGTAAAATGACTTTTTAAGTTATGTTCTAGATATTATTGAATAAAGTCGTCATTCTGTCTTATAGTCTCTGTTATTACACAGCAATAGCTAATAAATTAATTATAAATTTAATAACTTATTAATTATACATTTTACACACAATCATCAAAATCACAATCATTAAAATGTGACATATTGTACATTAGAATTAATAAAACGGAAAGAGATCAGCTGGGTGGTATGAACATTGTCCATGTCATTGCCAGCAAATAAAATTTGAAAGATTTTCCTTCAATATTTCGACACTGCATTGATATTATTTTCAAAAATTGTATATATCATAAAAGTGTTGGATTGGTTGGTGGGCTCATATCCCCCTGGACCTGAAGCCGTAAAGAAGAAGTGAATTGAAGAAGACTACTATGACGAATTTTAGATTATGGTTTATTTTTGACTTATTGACTTGTTTTGTTGTTGATTATGTCTTCATTTAACCCTTTTGTATTTTAAGAAAACCCATATTTATTTATCATAAATCATTTTTCAGGTGTTAAAATATTGAAAGAAAAATGTCACATTTTGATATACTTTGCAGTAGAATAAGATACTAGATAGTTATTTCAGAGGAAATACATCGTTAGCATGTATTTGGCCCCGCTGCTATGTTGGGTTGAGGAATAGGGGCCGAAACCTTATAGCATAGCAGTTCCTCCTGATGACCTAATATTCTTTTTCTGATACAACGTCTGCTATTTTTAGTCAATTCATAAAAATGATTTTTATTTTAAATTTCAATTTTTTATTTTAACTTTATTTAAATTATAAAAAATCTAAAAACAATTATTAATTTTATTTTTTAATTATTAAATTTGGATTTAGCATTTTTATGTTTTGTTTAGTTTATAATTATATTAAATACGTAGACTCAGTTAGCTGATTTGATTAATTTGCGAGAATATCCTTTAATATTGACAACATTAAATTAATATAAACAGCACAAAAATCAAAACTTAAAATATATATTCTAAATAGCTTAATGAACCTGCATTAATAATTAAAATATTTTTATTTAGACATAATCAAACAGATTTTGAAATTTTGTGCTCGATATTTCTTTGTGCTATTGTTTAAAGCATCAAATAAAATATCGATATGTTGCTAAAATAAGTGAAGGTCCTACAATTTAGAAAAGATAAAATTCATTTCCAAAAGTTTAAGATAAAAATTAGAAACTAACTACGTTTACTTGCTCGACATGTGTGCCCAGCGTCTAATGAAGTCAAATGTGTAATCATATGCAACGCTAAATGCGTGCATTGTATTTAATGGTATTCTCAGTAGCGTTAACGTGAGTTTCATCAATTATCACCTTAGCACATGACCAAAGTTCATTTTATTTTTTCCTTGGATGATTTAGTCCTTGATATATTAAAGATTTCATTATAGCATAATTTATTTAATATCCTCCTGTATTTGAAATGTGTGTCACAGTAAAGGACCGAGCTTTATTTAATTTTTTGTGATCCGATTTTATATAGTAAATAAACAATATGTAATATAATAAATAATGTATAAAGAATAAATAATATATAAATAGTATATAATAAATAATACATAATTTTGATGATTTATAAATGCAAAAATAATTTTATGTCAGCATCAACGTGTCAGATTGGAAAATAATTGTCACATTTATCCTACCTGTTATAAGTAATTTATAAATTATTGGCTAATTAAAAATTTTAAATAAAATTTGTAAGTATCATCCTGTCGGAACACTATGTACTTTGTAGCACATATAATATTCTATTTATAATATTAAATATCAGCAAAATATTAATCTAATATAATTACTTATACATTTTTAACATGTAATTTACTTTTCTTATATTTATTGAACTTATTTTATCAGCAGATTGCTTATCGATTCATCATCACAATTACAGTTTTTGCAGAAAACAATGAACGCTAAAAAATATCACTAAGCAATATTTTTTATTTTGTGTTAAACAACGATATAGTAATTTTAGTCTTTTTACGAATCTTTTGTAGATACTGTATTTTAATATTATTTATAATATATAGTTATTACAGGAACAAAGAAGCAGAAATTCTGCTTCTTTGTTTCTGTAATAACTATATATTTGAAATGGAAGAAGATTATGGGTTTAGTATTTATTATTATTTATAATATTTTATATTAAAATTCTGTAATATTATCTATAATATTTTGAAATGCAGCGTGAATAAATAACTCATTATACATTAATTATCTAGTTGTGTATGGAGCGAGAATAAATCAAAAATAATTTTTTATTTACAGTAAATAAGTATTTACTATAATTATAAGATTCTTTATATTTTTTTACAAATAAATAATTCTCCATTTTTAAATATTTACAAATAAATAATTCTTTACAGACATAAGTGAAAAATTGCATTTTAAAATTGAAAGTTCACACGATAAAGAATTTACACATTTACGCGATAACGTTTATCAAGCAGTTGCTTTCAAAAATCAATAACAACAATTTCTTGACAAAAAAAAATAATATTACACCAAATATTTTCTGTCAACCACTGGTCCGGGTGTCGGGTAGTAGAGGCAATGTACGAACCAAACTACTCAAATTATCGCGTTCCTGGGAGACAGACCAGAGTTTTCTTTCAGATTGCCACAGGCGGTCTTCGGCCAGTTTCGAGATTGATCTCTCTACCGGTATCGAGGTCTAGCTCGAGGTCTCTTTTCAGCGAGCCCGGCCTGGAAAGCCCACCGAGGAAGGCAATCCATAGACATCTTCAGAACGTTTCCCAGAAACCTCAACTGATTTTCTTCGATGTGAAGAAGCAGCGACTTTACTCCGAGTCCATCCTGGATGACCGAATTTCTAACTTTATCACTAAGGCTAAGACTGGCCACACCGCGAAGGAACCTCATTTCGGTCGCCTGTATCCGAGATCTTATCATTTTAGTCATAACCCAAAACTTATGATCATAAGTTAAGATAAGACAAAAATTGCGAGGTAAACCGAAAGCTTCGCCAGAAGACTCAACTCCCGCTTCACTACGACAGACCTGTGCAAAAAACGCATAGCTTTGTTAGCTGACAAATCCCCTTATCAATCTCCCAGATGTTCTTGCCGTCCCTCGAGAGCAATACCCCAAGATACTTTAAATCATCTACATCAGGAAGAACCTTTCCTCATTCCGGATTGGCATTGACACTTAAATCCGAGACGAACACATAGAGACAGTCTTGGATGTCTATCAACATCCCTGCTGCTTGGCATTTCATTGTAAATTGATCTAGTAGGCATTGTAAGTCCTCAGGATATAAAGCCAACAAGATAGCATCATCTGCAAAAAACAGAGTTGGTATCCTGATGGAACCGAACTGAAGACCGACATTCGCTAGAGAGCCCAACGCCTACTGGAAATGATTCAGACTTTCCACCTAGAGCACGAGCACAACTCATACTTTGTTCATACAGAGAAGCCGCAGATACCTGAAGATAGTGTAATACTCTATACTCCCTTAGTACTTCCCACAACCTCTCTCGAGGAACTCGGCCGAGCGCCTTCTCCAAATCTACAAAGCACATGTATACCTGTTGAGCGAACTCCCAAGACCGTTCGAAGATAGTTGAGAGAGTAAAGAGCTGATAGGTAGTTCAACGACCTGGACGAAAGCCGCATTGTTCTTCTTGCAACTGTCCCTAAACTATAGGCCGTATCCTTAACTTAAGAATCCTAGCAAATAGCTTACCAGTTTGGCTAAGAATAGTGATGCCCCTAAAGTTGGAACACACTTTTCCGTCACTTTAAAGATTGGTACCACCCCCCCAGTTCGTCACTCGCTAGGAACCTTGCCCGACTTCAATGCAACACTAAAGATCCGTGTTAACTACTTCATTCCAACAACGTCGAGAGTCTTTAAAGCTCAGATCGAATCTCGTCCACTCCAGAAGACTTGCCATTACGAAGTCTTCTAAAAACAGCAATGACCGCTTCCAAAGAGATGATCTCTTCCGTTGATTCTAAAGGCTCCACTTCTAAAAGAGAAGACATATCCACCGGATTAAAGAGACTCACAAGAATTTCTTCAATGATAGTCAGCATAGACCCTCTCTTGTAGTAGACAGTTTGAGAAGTTTTCTGCTTTCCAACACTAAGGTTCCTGATCATCATCTAGAACATCTTCGAAGCTAACATATAATCAAGTTCTAAGTGCTCTCCAAACTTCTCAAAAGCCGCCTTCTTCGCTTCGGTAACTGCTCGAGCTGAAGCTCTCTTTGCCTTTCGGTACTTGTCTACAGCTTCCACTGATTTATCGGACAAAGTGCCTTATAAGCCAGCTTTTTCTATTGGACAAAATCTCTAACTGTTGGTGTCGACCAAGCAGTTCAAATATTTCCTCCGCGACAAGCACATAAGGCCTATTACATATTGTTGCAATTCTTAAAATTTCATTATTTAATGTATTATATTTTATATTATATGGTATGCATGAATGCTCATGCAAAAATATGTTTCTTGTAAATTTAAATATGTCATCTTTACGATATAAATTAATAGTAGTTTTAGTTAATGTTAATTTAATGTTCATATCTAGATATACACCTTCTTTATCATTAATATTGGTTTTGTTAAGAATAAGGCTTTCTGGATAAATTTGTTCACTAATTGAATAAAAATTATTAGAATTAAATACACATATATCATCAATGTATCGAAACATATATTTCATATATTTATATTGTTTAGATTTAGTTTTTACACAGTTATGAACAAATTCATATTATATAAAGCTTAAAAACAAGTCAGCTATAATTGGGCTACTATTACCACCCATTGGAACACGTTTTACTTGTCCAAATATAGATGTCCCTACTTTTAAATAATTTTGATTTATCAAAATATTTAAAGATTCTATTAATTCAATTTTATCCATATATTTATATTTATTTGATGGTTTAATTTTTGTTAGATAAGCGTTATAATTATTATAACATATATATGTATATATTTTTCCGAATATAAGATTAATTAATTTTACTAACGCTTCTTTAATATCTACTAAACCTAGATTTGTATAAAGAGTACTAAAATCGTATGTATTTATATTTTGAAAATTTATTCCTTTTGTCTGTTCTAAAAATTCTTTTGTAGAATTAATACTGAAATAGTGTTTTATACCAGTATTAATTTCGATTACCTTGCAATATTTTTTAAAATGTGCTTTAATTACTTTAAGTATTTTATTCATATAGACAGAAAGTGGTTTTAATGTACATTTAAACGCACTACATATGAACCTAGGTTTTATTGGATTTTTATGTAATTTTGGATTCCAATATAATATAGGTATAGTTTTATTATCTAATTCAACCTTTATACCCTTTTTATCCATTATAGAACAGTGACTTGTAATAATTGTTTCTAAACTCAACTCACTACGTTCATATGTTGGATTTACATTTAAATCATTAGAATTAACCTCTTTCATTAGTATATCATAATAAAGCTTTTTGCATATGAAGACAAAGTTATTACTAGCTTTATCAATAGTTGTTATTATATAGTTATCCTTTAATTTAGTAAGTTCTTTATACATATCTTTATTAATTTTATCTTTCCTTTTATAATTGTTTGTTATTTTCATTTTATTTTTAATTTTATCAAATATATAATCTTTCAAAATTTTTATCTTAGATATATTCGAGCTTTCACTATTAATCAGCTTACTAAAGTAATCATTTAAGTTATTATATAACGAACTGTAAATTTTATTTTTGTCGTTGTTGTTATTTAATCTATATTTATACCCTTTTGATAGCAGCTTTCTTAATTCACAATTTTCAATTAATTCTAGATTATGGGTACATATATGTTCATTTATTTTATCAAAACTAAGACTTTTACAATTGCATTCTGTTTCCATTGTTTCTAATATTATCGTTACATATTGATTTTAATTCTTTATTATAATTACAAATTTTTCGTCCTAATGGTGGTAGGAGTTTATACCTTATTTTAGGAATATATTTACTTAAATCTGACCCTATTATTTCTTTACTTTTAGAATTATTTAAAAGTCCGGCTATATTTATGTTATCTATACATTTATTAATGAAGTTTATGATTAATGTATATTTCTATTGTTATTATTTACATTTATTGTATGATTATAGTATTTTGTATTACAATAACTGTCTATTATACAACTGAGCCTATCATAGTCGTTAATTAACTTTTGATTTATTGAACATATGATATCTTTAGAAAAACTTCTATATTTACATAAAGATCTTTTAGCTTATTATCACTTAAAAGTTGTTTTAACATTTCTAATTGTTCATTTATATACATATCTTTTTTAATATTTTTAACTCTATTTTTCCTATTCCTTTTTATCACCATGACTTCTTGGTTTGCGTTTAACCGGATTATTATAATATAGTTGTTTATTATGTATTATACTACTTCTGTCAATTCCTTGTACCACGTCATTCAATCCTAATGGGTACATGGAATTAAGCGTTTTAATCCAAAAATCTTCTTTTTCTAATAGTTTTTGATTTAATATTGAAATGTTTTCTTCGATAATATGTTCTAAAATAAATAATTTACAGTTTTTAATAGCATGTCCTATTAATCTCATATGTTTATGAAATATAGTTTGACTATTATGCTGTATATTATATATGTGTTGCCTATACCTAGTTTTTAGCATTTGATATGTTTTTCCTATACATTGCAATCCACATGTACATTGTATAAGATACACTACACCTGCGGTATTGCAGTTACAATTATTATTAATATTTAATGAAAAACATTTGTTTGTCCTTTTACTTACGATACAATTATTATTTATAACATCCCAAACTATACATTTTTTCTATTACATTTAAAAGATCTAAAATTAAAATCATTAGTACTTACGTATTTTTCCAATATGGTAATTAATACATCGAATTAAATTTTTCGTATATGTTATAAGGATACTTGCTTAGCTATTAAAAATTTCGAATTCGTTTACCTTTTAAGATATATTTGGTAGCTTTGCTAGCTCATTAAAAACAATATTAATAATAAATATGAATGATTAAGTCAAAGTTTATTTATTTTTTCCACATCGAGAAGCAATTACATAAATTACCATGACAGCTGAAATCGTTTGTTCAGTAACAGTAGTATATCTCTATGCGATGGCATCATATTTACATCGCTATCAATTGAAATCCAGCATACATCCTCTGACGTTGGACTTGGCCGATAGTCATGGAGGCGAAAATGCCGCATAGTTTCGTTGTCATTATCGTGGTAGCTTAATATCGTTGTTTCAAGCCATGCGTTATCCGTATTTCTTGTATCATCCAAGTACCCAACGTAAATAACTTCAGCGTTATCATCGTCCAAAAATTTTTCCAGCATTTGCTTTTTTAACGGCTGCTCGCTTAGCACTTTAGTATGATTCATTAACTCTTTAATAAACGTTGCTTTCACAATATCGGGAATACATCGCGTTACCGATGCTTGAGTTTCAGGAATGATCCACTGTCGTAAACTCAGACTATAAACCGACACAAACTCCAACTTCTGGTGATATGCATCTTTCCATCTGGATATAAGAAAGTGATAAGTGTGATTTGGTCCCCAGTGATTTAAACAGCCTCTACCTCTTAAGCCGGTTCGTCCGATAGGATTCACTGGTCGACCGCTGCCATCCAGCGAATAGGTACTGTGTCTACTTCGTCTGTCTATTATTTTATTTGTCACCTTACCTGATGGAGCTCTTATACGATCCACACAGTTAAAAGAAAACCATACTGAATCTTTAACACTATCAATATTGACGTCGTTTAAAGTTTTACCTGTGGATGTGATTATATTTTCTGACCAATCCACTGGTTCATAATCGTTCCATTTAGACGACCATAATACTAAGCTATCTGGCACCTCTACTCGATATATATCTTTGTTATAACCATTTGATGTACTACCTCTATATAATTTGGGATACAGTAAGTGACGACAGCGATAATGTACTGTAGTTTTTACATCTACAGGTATATTATTTTCATATTTTACGTCGTATTCTTCTTCTTGACCTTTATCATAAACGACATTGGGTGGTTGATGGTCGCTATAGTTGTCCTTGCTATGTAGTGTTTGATTGCTATAAAAATCATCATTATTAAATCGCTTTAAATTATCTCCAGATGGCGTTATAATATCATTACTAATTCCAGCGTAATTTGAACAGCTAACGCCGCTATGTTGCCTTTTATCCAACAAACTGGGAGTAGGCAATATCGTTTCGGACTTAAAACTTTCTGTTTTAATGTCGTATCGATGAACATCTGTAATCTGGTTATTATCGTCCAAACAACATACACACAGTTCATGATCATAGCATTGCTGATGTTTTGGTTTATTCTTCTCCAAGAAGTCAGCAACTATCGTTTCAATATTACGAACTTTCTTGCCACCTATACCTATGTTGGATTGCGACATTTGCCAGTCCATTTTTATTCGTATTTTAGTGACAACAACGAATATTACAGAAATACTGCAGACGATGTATTTTTAATTGTTAGCTAGTAAAGAGTTTTACAGTGCTCGAAATAAATATTTGTTATATTAATGATAAATGAAATATTGTATCAACAACTACAAAATAGGGCGCTATTATGTAAATTGGTAACTATTGGTTACCGTATAATATATTCGTTTCTTCATTGTAACGTGTTAATATATTGATCTAGATAGAGATAGAGGAAATTAGTATGTATTCGGTCTCAGTTGGATTGAGTCAAAGAATAGGGGCTAACACCTGGTAGCACATGCGTCAAATGATTCTAATATTCATTGTAACATAATATACTATTTAATTCAGGTAACTTAACTGATTTTCTCATGAAAGTCCATCAGATATACATAACAAATTAGATTAGCTAACTGAGCCTACGTATTTAATATAATATTAAAATAAACACAACATAATAATGCTAAATCAAAATTTAATAATTAAATAATAAAATAAATAATTGTCAAAAGAATTTTATAATTAAAATCAAGTTAAAATAAAAAATTGAAATTTAAAATAAAAGTCATTTTTATGAATCGACTAATAAATAACAGACGTTGCATCAGAATAGGGATTAGAGAGGCCATCAGAAGGAACTGCTATGCTATCAGGTTTCGGACCCTAACTCCTCTACCCAACATAGCAGCGGGGCCAAATACGAGTTGAGGACGTATTTCCTCTGATTAAATTTAGGTATATAGTATCTTATTATAATACAAAGTATATTATTTATTATCCATCCATAAAAAATTTCCGCTCATGATTTTAAATTTATTTTTAATATTATTGTGTTGATTCAAATATTTTACTATTTTCTGTTTGATGATATTTTTATAGTAACCTAGTTTAAAATATACATCTATTAAATTATTTAAATGATTTTGAAGAAAACCAATATCGTTATAAATTGTTACAATTCTTAAAATTTCATTATTTAATGTATTATATTTTATATTATATGGTATGCATGAATGCTCATCCAAAAATGTTTGTTGTAAATTTAAATATGTCATCTTTACGATATAAATTAAAAATAGTTTTAATTGATGTTAATTTTATGCTCATATCAAGATATATAATTTATCATTAATATTGATTTTATTAAGAATGAGGCTACATGGATAAATTTGTTCGCTTATTCAATAAAAATTGTTAGAGTTAAATACACATATATCTTCAATATATCGAAACATATATTTCATATCTTTATATAATTTAGATTTATTTTGTAAACAGTTATGAAGAAATTCATATTCTATTAAGCTTAAAAATAAGTAAGCTATAATTAGGCTACTGTTACCACCCATTGGAACACCCTTTACTTGTCTAAATATTGGATTTTTATGTAATTTTGGATTCCAATATAATATAGGTATAGTTTTATTATCTGATTCAACCTTTATACCCTTTTTATCCATTATAGAACAGTGACTTGTAATAATTGTTTCAAAACTCAACTCACTACGTTCATATGTTGGATTTACATTTAAATCATTAGAATTAACCTCTTTCATCAGTATATCATAATAAAGCTTTTTGCATATGAAGACAAAGTTATTACTAGCTTTATCAATAGTTGTTATTATATAGTTATCCTTTAATTTAGTAAGTTCTTTATACATATCTTTATTAATTTTATCTTTCCTTTTATAATTGTTTGTTATTTTAATTTTCTCTCAAATTTTGTCTAATATATAATCTTTCCAAATGTTTATCTTAGATATATTCGAGCTTTCACTATTAATCAGCCTATTAAAGTAATCATTTAAGTTATTATATAACGAATTGTAAATTTTTTATTGTTATTATTTTATTGTTATTATTGCTATCAGTTCACCAGCACCCGTCAAATCGACACCCCTACGCAAATATTATCATCGCAGAATCCCTCTTCGCGCCAAGACTATGGACTTGAGGGCCACTGCCAAAACATGAAATAATAATTTGTTGATATGCATAGCAGATTTCGCGGTAGACTTGAGAAGTTTACGAAGATTGACGAATTTTCTCCAGTCTAATTATCAATTTTTGTTTATTATAATAAATTCAATTTATTTAAAAAAATTAATCTAAATTTATTCCCTTTTGATAGCATTTTCCTTAATTCATTGTTTTCAATTAATTCTAGATGATGAGTGCATATATGTACATTTATTTTATCAAAATTAAGACTTTTGCAATCGCATTCAGTATATATGATGTTTTTAATATTATCGTTACATGTGGATTTCAATTCTTTATTATAATTACAAATTTTTTGTCCTAATGGCAGTAACAACTTATACCTTATTTTAGGAATATATTTACTTAAATCTAATGCTAATATTTCTTTACTTTTAGAATTATTTAAGTCTACATATATTTATATTATCTATACATTTATTAATGAAGTTTATGGTTAATAGCAAAATATTATCCTCACAAGTATTGTTCTTATTCTTGATACAGCAGGACGCTACTAACCAGTCTGGGTGGGTATCATCAGCTACTGACCCAGACCTACATTTCACGTTTCGACCCTTATTATCTGCTTTCTCTGTACACTGATGCTGATCGGATTTGAACTCAGGACGTCTGTATCTTGATTCAACGCGACATCTACTTGGCTGGCTGCTCCAATTGTGTAGATATACATTGTTGTATATTACTTTCATTAGGGGATCGTATTCTAACGATCTATTAGAAACCTACCTATTTGTGATCCGCTAGCCGGATCACTGTTTTTCATGATGCCACTTGCAATGAATGTTTTTAATTTAACTTGAATGCACATGTGAATAGGAACAATACCTGTGAGGATAATATTGTGCCAGAACCAGAAGAATTTCAGCTCACAGATGCATTTAAGTTAAATTAAAAACATTCATTGCAAGTGGCATCATGAAAAACAGTGATCCGGCTAGCGCATCACACAACTAGGTAGGTTTCTAATAGATCGTTAGAATACGATTCCCTACTGAAAGTAATATACAACAATGTATATCTACACAACTGGAGCAGCCAGCCAAGTAGATGTAGCGTTGAATCAAGATACAGACGTCCTGAGTTCAAATCCGATCAGCATCAGTGTACGGAGAAAGCAGATAATAAGGGTCGAAACGTGAAATGTAGGTCTGGATCAGCAGCTTATGAGACCCAACCAGACTGATTAGTAGCGTCCTGCTGTATCAAGAATAGGAACAATACATGTGAGGATAATATTGTGCCACAACCAGAAGAATTTCAGCTCACAGATGCATTCAAGTTAAATTTATTATTAATGTATATTTTTTATTGTTATTGTTAACATTTTTTGTCCGATTATAGTATTTTGTATTACAATAACTGTCTATTACACAACTTAACCTATCATAGTCGGTAATTAATATTTGATTTATTGAACAAATGATATTTTAGAAAAACTTCTTATATTTACATAAAGATCTTTTAGCTTATTATCTCTTAAAAGTTGTTTTAATATTTTTAATTGTTCATAAGTATACTTATCTTTTTATATGCTTAAGTTTATTTTTCTTATTCATGTAATAAGCACAACAAAATTAGTTTAAATATGAAATGCAAAATTTCGTATGGGTCTGAAAAAGGTGTGTCTGGATGGTTGATATCCCATTCCTCCCAACAAGTGATTTTCAATAAAGACTAAATAGTCAACAAATTTCCTGATGCAATCTGTACATGATACGACCTAGACCCGAATGAATGCAAGGCTTGTTGTACATGCAGATCTGTCCTGGATACATCATTATTATACCGGACCGGTTACACCATAATTATCAACACGGCACAATACGCAACATTATTTATTGCTAGTGAGATAGAAATTTTTAGGACGTACAAATCGAATCACAACTGAGATCTGTACCGAGAGAGGGTATCACTGATCATAATACAATTAACATATATAATAATTTATTTAAAGTGGCAAATATGTGCCAACTGCATGCTTACAAGTCCACTGACTAATAAAACAGCAAAAGTCATACAGATAAATTTCTAAATTCGTTTAAATGAGACCGAATTTTGTGTTTGAAACACGGCATTGAGGTTGATTGGCGTATATTAATGCGCCGATGATTTCACGATAGAGGAGCAGCCACCAGGAAGAAACCGAAGCCAAAAGAGGTAAAGTAGTTTGGGACATGTAAAAGAATAGAATTACGGGAACGCAAAACAATAATCAGGACGAGAATTGTCTAGAAAAGGAAGGTTGACAATGAAGGAGTAGGAAAAGTTACAAGGCGGAAAGCAATGATAAGAAGACGAATTTGAGCACAAGAATAAATGGTTGGCAAATCGAGAGAAGCAAGATGGTGAGATGCATGATCAAACCGACGAAGACGGATGAGAATTCAGACTTCTGCGTTTACAAAGTGTTATAGTGGAAGAAGAGTGGATTTAGGTGAGTTGGAAAATAGACTAAGACAGTACCAAGTCTTGAGAAAAGGAGATAAGATATGAGAGTTATACAAGGGAAATCGATCAATCTACGAATTTGACGGAGTTTGTGGAGAATCACGGTAGATGAACATACTTTGTCTCTAACGAAAGGTTTAAGTGAAAGTCGGTTGTCGAAATGGAAGCCTAAGAAAACGAGATTGTCAACGATAAGAAGAATTGTAGAATTTAATGATACGGAGAGAGGTTCCACACCGGAGCGTGGAAGAAGGATCCACATTATTTTGGATTTATTAGGATTCAAAGTAAGACGGAGAGAATAAACATGATTGAAAATTGAGACAACACAGTTGGAAGCAGAAACACTAAGATCATGAATATGATATGCAGGTGCATGAACATATATGAGAATTCCATCATCATATTGCATAACATGGAAGTCAAATGTATGAGAAATAGAAAACAAATCACCGATAAGAAGAGAAAAAATCAAAGGGCCTAATACGGAGCCTTGTGGAACACCGGACGGGATGGAAGAAGGAAGGGAAAGAGAAGAGTTAGAATACACGCGAAAAGTACGGTTTGATAGATATAAAGATAAACTAAGCTACAATTAGTATAGAGAAGCCATAATCATGACGAAGACGATGGAGAAGAATCGAGTGATCGACGGTGTTAAAAGCAAATGAGAGATCAAGAGAAACCATGACAGTACATAATTATTGATCGCGCGAGATGAGTAAGTCGTTATAAACTTTAAGACAGGCAATTTCAGTAGAATGATTAGAGCGAAAAACGGCTTGGAAGGGA
>WNNJ02000678.1:0-129400 GCA_012934845.2 Pomphorhynchus laevis | reverse complement strand
CAACTTTATATTATTTTATAATCAACTTATTTTTATTTTATTAAATAATAGTTTAAAATGTATTATTTAGATAGCTAAATGTGGTTTGTAGTATTCAAAATGTATAACCGAACAGATGTGGTTTGAAAGTTGTTAGTTTAAAAGTTGATAGTTTAATAAAATTCTAATATCCATAATAAAATGGATTAAATTTTAATAATTTATCTATTATAAATGTTCTATTTTAACATTTCATGACGATTTATTATTGAATGTCATTGGAAATTGAATTATATTTGATTGAAATGTTACCTTAAAATCTTAAATAAATAAATGCGGAATAAATTCTCATTTACAAAAATTATTTTCAAAATATCTATTTTTATATTTTTATTGAATTATGTCATTTATCGACGCCTATCTAGCAAAAACGAATTAAATTGAATTAATAGAATCTCTAACTATTTCGATAAGCCAAAATTATTTAAAATTAGGGACATATATTTAGACAAATAGATAACGTAGCAATGTAATCGTTTAATACATGATTTTTTTTAAAAATAAATTAATGAAATGACAAAACTCTTAAATTTGTTTAAATAAATTAACGAAAGCGAAATCGTTGGTGTTTTAATGACAACTGATAATAACGCTATATTTGTACCAAACTGTAAAAAATCTAAACTATATAAAGATGTGAAATATTTAGATGATATTTTAACTTTCAAAGAAGCGTTTAATTATTTAAAAGTAGGAACTTACAAATTTAGACAAATAAAAGGTCAATAAATTAAATATTTTGATAAATCAAAATTATTTAAAAGTAGGGTCATCTATATTTAGACAAATAAAAGCTGTTCCAATGGGTGGTAATAGTAGCCCAATTATAGCTGACTTGTTTTTAAGCTTTATAGAATATGAATTTGTTCATAACTGTGTAAAAACTAAATCTAAACAATATAAATATATGAAATATATGTTTCGATACATTGATGATATATGTGTATTTAATTCTAATAATTTTTATTCAATTAGTGAGCACATTTATCCAGAAAGCCTTATTCTTAATAAAACTAATATTAATGATAAAGAAGGTGTATATCTAGATATGAACATTAAATTAACATTAACTAAAACTACTATTAATTTATATCGTAAAGATGACATATTTAAATTTACAAGAAACATATTTTTGCATGAGCATTCATGCATACCATATAATATAAAATATAATACATTAAATAATGAAATTTTAAGAATTGCAACAATATGTAATGATATTGGCTTTCTTCAAAATCTTTAAAATTGTTAAAACTTTAATAATTTTTATTCAATAAGCGAACAAATTTATTTAAGTATCCTTATTCTTTACAAACCAATATTGGTAATAAATAAGGTATATATCTAGATATGAACATTAAATTCACATCAATTAAAACTACTTTTATTTTATATCTTAAAGATGACATTTAAATTTTCAATAAACCTATTTTTTTGCATGAGCCTTTATGCATATCTTATTATATTAAATATAGTGACTTCAAAATCATTTAAATAATTTAATAGATACGCCATTAGCATGTATTTGGCCCCGCTGCTATTTAAGTAATTTAATTGAAACATTTAAAGCTAGGGTGGTATAATAAAATCATGCAATGATATTGGTTTTCTTAAACATCATTTAAATAATTTGATAGATGCATATTTTAAATTAGGTTAATATAAATAAATCAAACAGAAAAATTATATAATGTTTATATTTTTTCTATTTCTAATTTTTTATGGGCTCTGTAGAAATCTCCGTCAATTCGATAGTGTAATTTCTAGTGCAATTAAATTTATTTTCGTCAACTTAGTCATGTATTTCAATGTATGTTGCAATTTTATAGATCCACCGTTTAAGATAGTGGAGTGCCAAATATTTATCTCTTATCTGTAATTCATCTATATTTCAGGTGATCCTACTTTTGGCGTTTCTTCTTCAAAATAAATGACGAATTTTTTATCCTTTCTACTTCATGTTGGCCAACTAAAACGTACTTACCGGGTTGGATGGTTAGTCACTGGACTTTCTAAAGATCTAAGAGTCGAGAGTATTGCTGAGCACTCATTTCGAGTTGCGATGATGGCCATGTGCTTTACTTCATCATCTGAATTCAAGACTCTGGACCGTCAGCGATGTGTGGAAATGGCAATGATTCATGATCTAGCGGAAAGCATTATCGGCGATTTGTGCCCTTTTGATGATCAACAAATTATCCAAAGAAAACCACAGTTAGAGCTTGAAGCAATGCAAAGAATTTGTGGTATGCTGCCAGATGCTAAACTGGCAGAATACGTAATGGAATTATTTACTGAATTTGAAGAAAAACAAACCGATGAAGCTTTGGCCGTCAAAGATTGTGATCTTTTAGATATGATAATGCAGGCGTGCGAGTACGAACTACTCGGTAACCAAAAGTCAGATCTGAAAAAGTCATTCACCCGTGATAGCGTGCTCAATAAATTAACCAACCAATGGGCTAAAGACCATGCTAGAAAGTTTATCGATAGTGTTGATGCGGGTGTCGCAAAGTTACCCAAAGATTCTAATACAGAAACGTACTATAAATTCAACTAAATATACCTGATATATACTTGCCAAGTTTTTGAATTTGAAAACGTATTTTACACAATGTAATGATGCATTATAAAATTGCAATATTATTGAATATTATGTCGATGACGTCATAACACGTCATCTATAGTTATATCATTATTGATGTATCTGGAGTGCTGGTGATTTCTTCTCAAAGGATGTTATTTGAGATCATTAGATATATCGCAAGACTTGTGCCAAAATGAAGTAGATTTTCTTAAGATTTGTCTATGAATAAAACAGATGAATTTCACTCTATTGAGTCACTTATCTATACAATACGTTATTTAAGTTCCTTATTTTTAAACATTCGTACCATTGGATGTGGTTTATCGTATTTTGTCGGCAATATCGTGTATAATGACGTTTGTCTAAAGTATCATTGTTGCAGTATTTAAAATGTCTTCAAACATTTGTAACTAAAGCATCTTATTTACATACAACCTTTAGTCACTATAATTTTATTAATTCGTATGTATTATTCATATTCCATTGAATACTAACGCATTATTCTCTCCTCCCTATAATTATACAATCAATCTCGATTTTATCACCCCTCCCTATTCAATTACGTAATTCAATATCTGTGAAATTCGTAATTTCCCTTGCGCATAAAGAATTAATAGTCTTAGTGATTTTCCGGAACGGAAGATACTGCTTTATGAGAAAGCAAAGTTCATTAAAGACAGGCAAGCGAGATGTTATTATAATCTCTCAACTATTTTTAATAAACGGATTTAATTAGTAAAAGTTTATTTCACATTTTGTCGAAGCAAAATTTACAGAATGTCATGAAATCTTCGGTTCAGACTTATTCAATCTACAAATTGATAAGTTCATTACTTATAATCTTAGAACGAATCTGAAAAATGCACAAGTGGTCAAACAACGACTGCGTATTTGATCGTTATCTTAATCGTTACTAATAAATTACGACCTAAATATCAGAACGAATCTTGGAATATAACGTCTTCATTGAATGATATTAAGCTCATGTATCATGATACTTATTGTCTTTTTAGTTATTCATGTAACTGCACATACCATTTCGTCGTATAAATAATATACAATCAGAGGAAATAACAAATATGTAACTTAATTTAAAAAAATAATGATAATTTTTAGTTTATATTTAATAATAAAAAAGTTAGTTGAAGTTTTTTAATAATTAATGTATTTAAAACAAATTATTTTCTAATTTAGTTCGGTTTAAATAATATATTTTATGTTACATTTTATATATTTTGTATATATTTATAATGTATTTTATAATTTGTGAAATTTTATTATAATTTATATAATTTATAATTTATTTTTACTTTTTTAATAATAAAAAAGTTAGTTTTTTATCATTTAAATAATTTAATAGATCCTCATTGTTATAATTACAGCTATATTCACGTTAAAATGATGTGTCGTCTAAAAAGTTAGTTGAAGTTTTTTAATAATTAATATTTTTTAAACCAATTATTTTCTAATTTACTTCGGTTTAAATATTATATTTAATGTTACATTTTAATTTATTTAATGATGTATTTTAATATATCTTTTTATAATATATTTTATAATTTATGATATTTTATCATAAAATATCATAATTTAAAAAACTTAGGTATATTTGTTTGTTCTTTATAACACGAATGTCATGGGCATTTAAAACATTAAAATTTGAAGTATTAAAATGTCGTAATTGACGACAAACTTTGCTTTCCAATAGTAAATATTTATTGGCGACCATTGCTTTCTTAAAGTCTCTATTAAAAGTAAATTCCAAAGTGAATGTCTTATGTAAGATTATTATCCGCTCATAGTAACTCATTAGCGCAAAATCATGGACTGATATTGAGGGATATAATGCTTACTTTAGGTACATTTATCTTCTGCAATTTTGCGTGTTCACGTGCTATTGATAACTCGATGCACAGGCAGTAACAACAATGACTCGATCACATCAAGATTAGAAAAGTATATAATGTTGTCATAAAGTACACTCTGGGATCACTTTATCAAAGGTTAATCTCTTTGTACATACAATATATTTAGCAGTACAACTTGCCTAATGTACATTCTCAGTGTGCGCTGTACACCAATAGAAATCACCCTAGTGTTATTGCTATAGTACATTTGACAAGTACGTACAATAGAGAATAAGATAGAGAATGCATCGCTAGAATTGACAGGTGCTTTCATACCCACCCCAATGTATTTAGAGAACTTGTAATCTAATTAAGTAGTAAAACCGAGTTCTCACCATTACACAAATTTCAAATTTGTAGTTATTAATTAAATTTACATGTTTTTCTTCGTTGACTGCAAATTGTAATTTGATTATAATTTTCATTTTCTTCTTGGTCTTCATACTGTTCTGTTATAATTGTTTTCGACTTTTCAATTAAAAGTTATTTAGCGTTTTTCAACATGAATTGCATGAAATGATGTATAGACAGGATATGCCAAAATTAAAATATATTGTTAATTTAATTCATGCCTGAAAAGCTCTCTTTTCGAATCTACTGTAAACTGTGACATTTGTTATAATTTTACAGTTTTTTATTTAAACATAATTTGCTATATTGTTCTAAATCTACATCGATTGGAATACTCTATTTGATTTTATATAACAATATTTCATAGTTATTTATGCTTGAAGTTGTTTAGATTGACGCTTAAAAACAACTTTTAATCCGAAATTTAAACAAAAGTTATTTAGATCCGAAATTACAAATACAGCTTACAGAAACATAATTAGGTGCCTAATTAGCAATGTTCATTTGATTTGTTTATTCTTTATCAGGGTAACTTCTGTAATAGAGAGACCAAATAATTTTTTACGATCACAAGTTACTTTCTTTGTTTTTAAAACAATTTGTTAATTGTTATTTTTTATAAATACCTGTGATTAGAGTTTTATTTTCTATTAAAAATATTGATGTAAATGCTTATAATTACATAATTGATAATTATATAAATATATAAATTAATATAATCATAATGGGCCGACGTGATTGAAAAACGAAAACAGTAATAGACAGTCTATTACTGTATTCGTTTTTATTTCGCGTCGGGCTTATATTATTACAAAAATTCACGCGGAATGATATCATTTGAGATATATTTATAAATAAATATACAATAAATTATAATTAATAATATATTATAATGATTATTAAACTAGTGACTCAACAAATCGCTAGACTGCAATCGATGAACTCACATACAAAACATACGCTCATTGTGTATGTCGCCTGAAACGAGTAATAGGGTTTTCACTATGTCAAGCAGCGTCAATGTGCATTCGGGGACATCGTTCGACACGTGAGCGTCCAGACCAGAGTGATAAAGTGTTTGCTGGGCCTTTTCACCCCCAATCTTAGCCCTGTGCTCAATCTGAATCTTTCCGATCGTATATCTAAATCAACTTTTTGTTTTATATGAACTATATTTAGAATTATTAAATAAAAATATTTATTTAATAAAAAATTATTATAATTAAATTATATAATAATTATAATAATATATAATTTTATATTATATCATTCAATAATATAATAAATTCTCTTCACATTATTTTCGTTCAGTGATTTGTTATCACTGAACGATAATTAATTAAAAATAAATTCTTAAAATTATTTAAATTGAAATTCAATTTAATTTATAATTCAGCATTTTGTGGTTTAAATGTTATAAAAATAACTCTTAATTCCAACGGAATTTATCAGAGGAAATATTTAATTATATAATTCTAAGTACGAGTTTCATGTACTATGCTATTTCTACAGGAAAATATTGTGGAAATTTTTATTAATATCACATTATATTCATTTTATTAACATCAAATCAGCTAACTGAGTCTACGTATTTAATATAATTATAAAATAAACAAAACATAATCTACACTGATTATGAAACATAATAAACAACTATCCACACTGATATATACTAAGATTTGCATAAAATATGGAATTAATGGCCTTTAATTAAAACTTTAAAAAATTATCGAGATAATCAGTTGTAGTTCGGTAAATATAAAAACTAAGCTCATTTCCAAAAAATAGAATAAATAAGATAAGCTATGTGAAGTCTATGTATTTTACATTATAAATTAAAAATGAATGTAAACAATTATATATAATAAATAATAATATAAGATTTTATACAATTTATATTTGTGTAACTATAGAATTTAAAATTAAAATCATTTTTTATGAATTAGCTAATAAATATTATACGGTGTTATCATGTTATCAGATTTCAGTTTTTTATTAAAAAGCAAAGAATTATTTTGAATTTTATTTTTATATAAATCAAATCAGCAAACTGAGTCTACGTATTTAATATAATTATAAAATAAACAAAACATAATAATGCTAAATCAAAATTTAATAATTAAATAATAAAATAAATAATTGTTTTTTGATTTTCTATAATTTTAATCAAGTTAAAATAAAATTAAATATTTTGAAATTAAATATTTAGGTATATTTGAATGCGTTATTTAATATTTGAATAAATCAAGTAATTTTGAATTAATAAATAAATAATAATAAATAATATTAATATTATTATAAATTAAATCAGCTAACTGAGTCTACGTATTGTTATATAATTATAAGATAAACAAAACATAATAATGCTAAATCAAAATTTAATAATTAAATAATAAAATTAATAATTGTTTTTAGATTTTTTATAATTTAAATCAAGTTAAAAAATAAAATTTAAAATAAAATTTAAAATAAACGTCATTTTTATGAATTGACTAATAAATAACAGACGTTGTATCAGAATAAGAATTAGAGGTCATCAGGAGGAACTGCTATGCTATCAGGTTTCGGCTCCTAACTCCTCTACCCAACATAGCAGCGGGGCCAAATACATGCTAATGATGTATTTCCTCTGAAATAACTATCTAGTATCTTATTCTAATGCAAAGTATATTATTTATTATCCACCCATAAAAATTTGCCACTTAAGAGTTTAAATTCATTTATTCATTTTTTAAATTTATTAGCAATTCAGAAATTATTCCATAATATAATTTTAAATGTAATTTTTAACTGTTTTGATATGACTTAGTTGTTTTAATTATTATCACTAACTTTAATAGAATATAAATTCACTAATATTACTGTATTATAAACCAAATAATTAATTGCCAAATATCAAAATGAACATCTAAAAATAGATAGAACACACAATTTTTTATGTACATTCATAAAGCTGATCAAGTTTACTAATAAACATCACCAGTTCCTGCTAAAATTGAATTCTATTTCTGTCGCAAAGTGTTGTTTAATGCTTTGGAATTTTTGGTTATTTTGACATCATTGACGAGACACACTATTGGCTGCAGAAAACCGCACATTTTGTTAGCCTCAGCTAGACACTATGAGAACCTATTGAATTGTTAATACAGTATTAATATTAAATGAATATTTAATGCCTCTTCAAAGACAACCTACCACGGAATTCAAGAACTACAGTTTCTAGTTTTCAATAAATTTTTGTCCAGAATTTCAAGTATTGCTATCATTAAAATTTATCCCGGTTTAGATAAAATATTTTCGAAGCATTAAGCATTTTATAGTGACAGGAAGTCATTTGCGCTTATTTTACTATCACATTTGCTAAGCTAACCGACTAGTGCAAATAATAGAAATTAACAGCGATCAATTAATTAACAGATAAAAATTAAATGTGCATTTGTATTACGAATTGTATGAGTATAAAATATGTGATGATTAATTTTATACTATAACTTCTTCTTTTTCTTCAGCGTTTGTTCCGTTTCGTTACCGAGCCCGCTTTTTCCACTGTCACACTGATGGGCCTTATTAATGGTTGATGTTCGCTTGCTCGAAGAACGCGGCCGTAAAGGCTGTAGTCGCCTTTCGCGAAATTCATCAAGACACCATTTCATACTGTTAATGCGGCGGTTTTGTTTTAATACTGGCTTGTCACGAAGTCTATCGCCAACCCTCCTTCCTTCCTCAGCGCGGACTTGGGACCGGCCATAACTATGGCATAATTGTATGGCATAACTATAAAATTATATAAGGCATAGTTGTTTAATATTTTCAACCACAATTATACAACAATATATTTATTCAACCAAATTCTTGCTTCAATATAATCATTATTGTACGCAAAGGCCGGATATTAGATTAACATACTTTAACAAATTATTACGTGATCAATTTTATTTTTAACCTAAAATAGACGAAATTTATTATTTAGTGAGATAAACAAGATAATTTCTATTGGTTAATACATTATTTATTCTATTGGTTAATATATTATTGATTCTTTTGATTAATACATTATTTATTCTATTGGTTAATACACTAATCAATTGTATTAATTAATAGCTTTATTGAGTGAAAATCAATTGGTTTATAATAAAAAATAAATACGAATTAAAATATTAATTAAAACGGTAATTAAGAATATGACATACTAATTTATATTTCTAAAATTGTGATAAGATTATGATTTGTCAATAATAATTGATTATAAACATCATGATTTTTAATGTTTCAACTGAACATATAATCAGTACGATATAATGCTCGTAACTTTAATAAAAATCAGCCAAATAAATGATGTAAGCTTGACTTTTGTATCCTCATTATAATATTAAAGGACAAATTACAAGTCAAGCTTACATCATTTATTTGGCTGATTATAATTAAAATTATCATTATATCATTACAATTTTAGAAATATAAATTAGAATGTCATATTCTTAATTACCGTTTTAATTAATATTTTAATTCATATTTCTTTTTTATTATTATCAGTTGTAATATTTATTACAACTGATAACGAAATATTTGTCATAACGAAATATTTAATAATTTTATTATTCAATCTTCAATTTGTTATGCAGTATATTGTGTAAATGTTTATTTAAAATTGTAAAATTCTAATAATAAATATTATATACATCAATTTAAAATAAAATTCTAATATTAAATTTTATATGCCAATAATATTTGGTATATAAATATGCCAAAATGTTTATAATATTTTAATAAATATTATATACATTAATTTAATAATATTCACAAGTATTTTCAAATGTTATGTTTTAAAAATAACATAACACTTGAAAAAAGACTATTGCAATAGTCAAAAATTAATGAACAATATTTCCATATTTATTATTCCTTTCGATATTTAAACGCCTTAAACAATATCATTAATATATTATTTAATAAATGATCTACTAGATGAGATTATTATGTAACCGATTAAATTATTTTAAGTGAACAAATTATTATAATATGTTCACTCGAAAATTATTAATACTTTAAAATTATTAATCGATTTCTATTTGAAAATCGATTAATAGATTAAATTTATTTTATTAATTTTACTTTTCACGTCATCACACAAAATATATTAATACTTAATATTACCTAGATCGTTCTTTAGGAAAGCTAAATTTCAAAATGTAATCTTATATAATTATTTATTATTTATTATTTATTTTCATTTGTAATTTATATATTGCATAAAATACATAAACTAACTTTGCTGATCTGATTTATATGAAATTATATATAAATTATCTATTTCATGTATTGATATGTTTTATTCATGTATTCACAACTGAGCAATCAACCTAGTCTATATATTGCAATTAAACTTTATTAACCTTATAGTTATACCAATTACAGAATGTAATTGCAAAAGTCTTAATTTCGATAAAATAAATGAACACATATGTACCATAATCTAGAATTAATTGAAATAGTGAATTAAGGAAAATGCTATCAAAGGATATAAATATAGATTAAATAATAATGACGATTACTTTGATATAATGACGATTACTTAAGCAAAAGCATAAATAAATTTAAGGCTAAAATTTTGAAAGATTATATATTTGATAACATAAAAAATTACAAATAGCAAAGAATTATAAAGGGAACGATCAAATTAATAAATATATGTATACAGAACTTACTAAATAAAAATTTGGAAAGATTATATGTTTAATAGAATTAAAAATAAAATGAAAATAACAAACATTATAAAAGGAAAGATAAAATTAATAAAGATATGTATACAGAACGTACTAAATTAAAGCATAACTATGTAATAACAACTATTGATAATGCTAGCAATAACTTTGTCTTCATATGCAAAAAGCTTTATTATGATATACTAATGAAAGAGGTTAATTCTAATGATTTAAATGTAAATCCAGCATATGAACGTAGTGAGTTGAGTTTTGAAACAATTATTACAAGTTATTGTAATGATTACAGTAAATGTATTCCTAAAATAAGGTATAAGTTTTACCGCCATTAGGATGAAAAATTTGTAATTATGATAAAAAAATTGAAATATATATGTAACAATAATATTAGAAACATTATAGAAACTCAATGCAAAAGTCTTAATTTTGATAAAATAAATGGACATATATGTACCCATAATCTAGAATTAATTAAAAGCAATGAATTAAGGAAAATGCTATCAAAAGGGTATAAATATCGATTAGATAATAACAACGACAAAAATAAAATTTACAATTCGTTATGAAAGAGGTAAATTATATTGAATAAAATGTAAATTTTAATAATTTGTCTGAGTAGATACTCGTTTCCACTGTCTTATTGCAATATTGAAAACGTTTCGTAAACCTAGTAGTATGTATATTTCAATTAAACTTTATTGATCTTATCTAATTGTCATACTTTGACTATTATATATTTTCTGCAACATTTCTGTTTAAAATTTAATAATGTAACTATTTATTTTTTCATACACAATTAATTTTAAATTGCATTCGAAAATTATTTGTTAATGTTCTCCTCAATACAAGAGAGAAATAGGGGAGGTATTGACGAACTGTATAAATTAATATTAATATTTCGATATAAATATTTTAATTCTTTATATGTTATATCACATTTAGCTGATGAAAACACACAAGAAATATTCAACTTGACGCAACATTGAACAACATATACTGGGAACAAGTTTTATTTGTATTTACAACTGAACCATACAAATTGTTAGAAGGTTTTACTTTAAATAAAGTATTGAACCATCAATAAATTTCTATTTTTCCCGTAAAACACATGCACTTGAACAACAAATATTGCAGTTGAACAACAAATATGTTGGAGTTGAACAACAAATATTGTCGCGGTTCTGGACTTTCGCATGCCAATATTCCAGACAGCATCAACCTGTTCAGATCTATCCGTGAGCCTGTCGTGGCCACCAGCGAACACTCCGAGCGCTCTTTTTGCATTAAACTTTTATCTAAGAATTTTCGTGTCATTGTCGTATTCCGCGCCGCGCTCGACCAGCCGTTGCCGCGAAGTTCTCTCAGTATTGACGCAGTCGTAGAGAGACCCTTGAACGAGTCGGTGTGGTGGAGTCTACTCAGATTTCCTAAAATTGCGCTTCGAATGCAATTAAAATGATTGAAAAGTAGAATAGGAGTAAGGTATAAGATAGGAGAAAGTGGGGAGCATTGAGTACACCTGCAATAGGGTAGAACTGATGTGCGTCAGGGTAGTCTTAATAAAAGAAACGTTTGGTATTGAACAAGAATATAAAACCGCTTGAACAACAAACATTGCAGTTAACACCGAATAAATTGCAGTTGAACAACAAATATGTTGGAGTTGAACAACAAATATATTGCAGTTGAACAAAAAATGTGTTGAAGTTTAACAACGAAACTTTTATTTTTTTGAATTGTGGAAATATAAATTAAAGAGCATATTTAAACTTTGGTATTGCTAGTTATACGGGTATCAAGTATTCTGAATAAATTTAAATCCAAAAGTATTGCCAGCTACCAAGACCCTTTAAATGTTAAGTGTTCAAATTTAATATACTTTGTATTAGAATAAGATACTATATATTAGGCGTTCAAATGTTCAGGAACCTCTAACGTTTCATATTGTTAGCGCGCTAATGTTAAAATTGTAGACTTCTTTGTAATGTCCGGAAGACGAATATTCTTTCAGGTAACGATTTTAATCAAATACCTCCTGCATATTGCAATTTGCTAACGTGAAATTACATCAAAACATTATAAATAAATTACGTTGAAAAATTATGCATTGAATTTACATATAATATATTGTTGTATCTGAGAATAGGAAATATAATCTTTGAGTTTTTATATTATGAAATAAATCTACCTTTTGCATCATTTATTGAAATTAAATCGAATAAATTATGCATTAATTAATCATAATGAATATTAATTGCCCGGTGAATTGCACTGTGAATATTAATTCCTTTAAATCGAATTATACTAAATAAATCGACCGTATATTTGAAAGAATTTAATACTTAATTTATAAATGATCGTTTTTGTGTTTAATTTAATATTGTTTTTTGAACACTATTTTCTTTACAGAATATATAAATAAGCAATATTTTATATTAAATACTCCTTTATCAAAAGCGATAGGAGTTAATCGACATGTGGAAAATTAAGTGAAGCATGTTCAAGAGAAACATTTAAGAAATTTTACGAGTTGCCATTTTATGTAATAATATTGGTTTCCTTCAAAATCATTTGAATAATTTAATAATTTACTTTAAAAATTAAATCAAAGAGGAAATCGAATTGAAACCTCATACATTGGAGTTAAACAAGAGATATTGCAGTTGAACAATAAATGTATTGGAGTTGAACAACAAATATATAACAGTAGAACAAATATTATTAGAGTTGAACACAGAACTTTTACTTTATCGTTATATAAATATAAATTGAATAAAATCTTATATAATTATTTATTATTTGTATTTATTATTTAAATTTAGCATAAGTTACGTTGACACAGTTATCTGATCTGATTAGTTCTAATGATAAGTTATTGGCCTATGAACTTTGCTTTCCGGTAATATAACCTCTGCCAGAAATACTAAAGTATTATTGATTACGACGATAATATTATTTTTTTCTAATTTTCAAAAAAGTGTGATGAATGTTTTCCATTTCTTATAATGGATAAAAGTATAAGTCAAAAAAATTCTCAAAATATTAAATTCACAATATACAAATCAACAAAATATTGTTAATTATATCGTATAGTTCAATACGTAATTTATGAATGGTTGTTCATGTGTTTAATTTAATATTTTTTTGGAACCATACACTATTTTCTTAAAAGAATAGATTAAGTTGAATGGAATACATCCTACATATTGCAATTTGCTAACGTAATATTGCCTCGAAACCTTCATTTAAATCTAAAAGTATTGTCAGACGCTATACGTAATCTATAGAATGTTAAAATTTATTTTAAAATTTAACTTTTAAATTAAGCTTTCTTTTAAATAAGTTTTGTCTGTTCAAGTAAATCAGTATTTAAAATGTATTCATCACACTTAAAAATACACTCCTTTCTGCTTAGTTTAATCAATAGCAACACTTAAGATTGAAGAGACAAATCAATCATTAAGAATTATGCCAACTTTGACTTTTAAAAATATATTGTTTTATTTGTTAGTCAAAGTGTCAATGTATAGACGAAAATAAAACAAATTGATGCAATTAAGAGTAAAAGTTTAACTCAAATTTTGCTGAAATTGTTTCTGTTCAAAACAACTCTTACGACTTGATTCCGCTACACATCTGACGTTATTAATTATTAAAGCTGCTTTTAAAACTATCGTATATTTCTTAAAACAACTTCCTATCAATGTGTTTTTACTAGACACACGATAAAAGCCAAAGAAAAATAACTATAATTCATTAGGGACTGGTGTGCGTAAGTCGATGCCATGTATTTGCAATAAAAATTTCGAGATACTAACTTAATGATGACATTATCAAGTTTTTTATGCAATGGTACTATTGAAAATTCTGTTTGTTTGTCTGTAATACCAATGTGTGTATATAAATTTTTTATATCCTGCCTCTCTAATGTAACTTAATACAGCAAGCCGCATAAATTAGAAAAAATAAGACAATCTGATTGGTTAATTTCTTCTAATACTATCATCTACTAGCGAACATAATAAACCATAAAGCAATCAAGACTTGAAAATTGCTGCATACAAAAGAAATAGTTTTAAAGAAGCAGTATCCGTTGAGATTAGAAACTGAATCCACTGAGGCACAAATGTCTTTTTACTATCTTTAGTAGATTTCTGGTAAGTTGTCTCTGTTGAGAATAAGCACTATTGAAATGAAATAGTAAGGTAATTTATTCAGAGTTTAGTTACTTAATATTTTTACCAACAAAATAAAGTGCCCGTTGAGATTAAAATTTTAGCCGGGGGATTTAAAAACACTATTAAGAGTAATAAATTATTTTAGATATTTTAATTAAGCGGATTGCACATTGAAATATTAAAAGCTGACCAGTTAGTAAGAACTTGATTCAGCCTACGTTTTAAAATATCGTCTTTGGGAATTAAGCTATTTTTCAAACTGACCCATAATTGAGATTAACGAATTGTGATTTGAAAAATATTAGCCTTTTACTTCTTAAATGTATTATATTAAAGAAGTATTTAAATTTATATATCGAATATGACATTTTTACATCAAGCGATAAATTTATACATCACGTTCATTGACTGTATACATCCATTATTACACTTCTTGATTGTGCCACATGCAACGATTCCTTGAATTTTAAGATCAATTTTGTACTATAAAATATTTCAAAGAAATTACAAATTAATATTAATTAATATAAAAGTTTGTTAATAAAAGTTAATGATGAAATAATTACATTCATTTTGTTGATAAAACAATAACAATGAGTTAATAAACGTTGGAATTTGTAATTGAAAAGAAAATATTGTTTAAAGAAATGATATCGTTTAAAATATCGTTTAAAAATATCGATAATATTCTTTAATCGATATTTGAAAATATCGTTTAAAGTTATTAAAAGACTGATAAGATTAAAAAATGATTAATAATCAATTAGTTCTTAATAAATAAAAAAATACAATGTAAAATTATTATTAGTTGCACAATCAAACATATATTCAGACAAATACACAATTTCACAACGACTTCATATTTTGACAGTATATTTTCTGAATGACTTTTATTTTAAAGTATTAATGTTATTGAGCTGAATGTATGCAAATATTATTATCTAGGATCAATGCTAAGATCAACACACTAGGGTCATGTCTCTAGGGCATAATATTATATCCACTAGAATCAATGATCTTGATTGTATTATAAACTTAATATTTTCTAGAAACAAAGAATATTTTAATTTTATTATTAATTTCAGTAACCGCTATCATTGCCATCATCAGGCTATGAACAAATTTATTAAACGAAGAGTGGTACAGAGTAGGATTACTTTCAAAATAAATTTAATATATTCTTTATTTTTCCCAGGGAACCAAAAAAACAAATAAAATTTATTAATAAATTTTATTTGTGTATAGTTCAGGCTATATTTATGTAATCACTACATAATTATAAGGTAAATGATATATTATTTTTCAAATTAGCGTTTTTTAAAAATGTAAATATTTCTATAAAACATAAAATAAAATGTAATTGATCCAAAAACAGTTATAAATGAACGGGTTATCTACTAACGTGAATAGTGTAAATATCACAAAGGTCAAGTGAATCAGCGGGCTCTAACGTCAAACAGTCTGCATAGAATAAATGATGTATGCGATTAGCTATTTGTTATGTGACATTAATAACGATGGCTATTTTAAATATCCATACACGTTAGTTATTTCAGTTTTGTTAGTGGCATAGTGTGCAACTTATAAAAGGAGGTTCTATTTTCTAAATGTCACTATTCTGTACATATTCGCAGTGGTATTAAATCTATTAACTTCTTAATGCCAACATTTATGCCTAATCAAAATGCGAGTTATTGCGGTTTTGTCATACGAAGTGGATGTTAAAGGAAACATTTAAGTCTCATTTCGATTTTATAAAGGATATAATTTCTGTTTATGTTATAATAAAATAACTGAGTATGTTATTTTGTATTACCGATGAGATATTTACAGTTAATTGCTATATTTTTAGGAATTATGTTAAATCCGATTAACTTTTAATAAATTAATACTAATTTTGGTAATGACTGAAAGGATGCGGGACAAACATATTAAATTGGTTTTCTATACGACATAATCGAATTAGTCTTATAGATTAGATACCTGATTATTCGTTACGAGTTCGGAGTTCTTGTGCTGCGCACACAAGTTTTAAAATACTATACTGATACTCTCAACTTAAATGAGTTTCGAAGACAATTTGTATCACACGTAGATATATTAGATTTCTAAGTGTATGATCAATTTGATGATCATATTCTGTTTTCCCCAATCAAGACACCAATAATAGACTCGAACGTGATCTGCACTTGAAACATGGATTAGCATCACATATTTTCAATGAAATAATGCTGTCGTAAGCCCTATTGTGTTTACTTTATGGACTTGTAATGTGAGATTATCCACAAAAAAAATATTTTATTCCGGCGAACACCCGATAACCTATTTGTTGTTCGTAAGTCAAATTTAGTAAATGATCAAGATAAAAATGTGCATTTTATGCTAAATACAACTTTAGATAAACTTTTGAACGGAATAAAATAATTATCACAATTAATAGACAATATAATAGCAGTCAATTTATTTAGCTACGTTTACGAATTGTGAAAAATCCACTCTGACAAAGCAAATTCTAAATTGATAAAATGAATTCATCGTTGTAAGTTTATAAAAAATAAAATGTAATTGCTAATCATTCGATTTGGTACTAGCATTGCGAGAGCTCATTTCGAGAAGCAACCACCTAACAATCTACGAAAAAGCAATTTCTTTCATTTTGTTATTGCCCTTTTTGATAAGAATGGCCAACCAATAGAAATTGAGCGGAGTGCTTTTATCGGATTTATTGAGGACGAGGTAAATTTTATGTGAACCGGTATTTATTATAGCTTATTATTTAAAATCAATTATTCGTGTGGAAAAATGTTAATTATAAAACAAATCAGATCGCTTAACCAAGGCTTCATATTTGACTGTAAATAAATTTAAATACGGAAATTTCTTTATCGTAAACAGAATTTTTATAATCCAATGATCTGATTAAGATTATAACTCATCAATAGAACAGTTATGCTATCAGGTTATCCCTATACTTTAACCTAACATATCAGCAGGTCAAATACACGATAATAATATATTTCTTCTGGTCTAATTTATTTATTTAAATAAATATTTTAATTTACGATAAACATTTTACAATTAATATAATGATAAATTCTTAAAATGACTTATTAACTAATTTAAATAATTATATACAATTAAATTCAGTTTATTATATTTGAAATATCCTTAAATTTACAGTAAACTTTTTAAATTAAACGTTTAGTAGTTTAGATAATTAAAATACAAAATTGTAGTAAAATTCGCAACACATTCATATTTTTTATCTTTAAAACATTTAAAATAATTTTTATTATTTTAAACAATTTTTATGTCAAGCTACGAAGTATATCTATAAGATAATGTTTTTATCATATTTTATTAGACAATTGTTCAATTGTTAAAGATAAAATGTATTAATGAATCTTTTTAATATTATTTATAGGAAATATTCTAGGTAGAAGAAAATTCATATCTTCTTCTATTTATTTTATCTCGCTTTTATTAAATAAAAGCGATACTATTTTAAACATTTTGTTGAACATTTTTTATCATATTTTAAACATTTTCATATCTTATAATTGATTGATTGTATACGTAATATTTTGAAATCAAAAGTTATAAATTAAATTTTGTTATCGAAGAAATTTTGTGTGGATTCAGAAAATATTATAAAGTAATTTTTAAATGAGCAATTTTAAATCCAAAAATAATTAATGATAAAGCCACATTAAAACTTGATTAAATCCCTACTTATGTAAAACGAACATGAACTTATTCTTATTTTCAAGGTTGAAAGCTACGAAAAGAAAAACAACGGGATACATTATCGACTGCAACTCCTTTATCAAAATGGTAATTATTTTGTGTTTTAAACTTTAAATTAATTAAAAGTTTAATATATTTTTAAACTTTTAATCTAATAATTCATATTTCACGTATTTTTTTTCAGATCTGCGTTAAGAAATTGATTTAAATATTAAAAGGCATGTCATATCTTGCATAAAAAATGAATTATTACAAGGAAAATATTATATGCATTTTATTAGAGATAATGTATAAATTAGCAGTAAAATGTTATTAGAGAATATTATAGAAATTAAATACACTTCGAAAAAAAGCTATTAATAACTAGAAAATTTAATTATTTTGACTTACTCATCATAGCTATAATTTCAGTTTTACTAATAAAATTTAGGTGTAAGACAGGAAGAGGATATTTATATTAGAATGGTGGATGCAGTTACCAAACAGGTTTGATGAAAAATCCATTTCAATTGCGTTTAAATTTAATCTTTTAGACAATTATATACGAAGGTCAAGATAAAAATCCAGAGATGTGTAGAGTATTGCTAACACATGAAGTTATGTGCAGGTATGCGATTTATAAATTTTAATTTTACAATTAAAAGCATAATTAGAATAAAATAATTTACAATATCAATTAATGAATTTACAGTTACAGCCATTTTCATTTTTATAGCGACCTCATTTCATTTTTATAGTCACATTTTTGAAAATATTTTAATGTTACCCTTAGAAAATGTATCTAGATCCAGAAAATAATAACATCACTGAAGAATTAGGATATACAACATATTTTCATATCACTCACATCAAATTTTATACATTGACAAAATAATTTTTATTATTTCATAAAATTGTAAATATAAATATAAAAAAAATAAATATTGAATAAAAATATATTTATAAAATATTTATAAATATAAATATGATATTTATAAATATTTATAAATATTTATAAATATATATATTTATATATTTATAAATATAAATATAAATATAAATATTTATATATTTATAAATAGGATCGACTGAAAAACGCGCAAGTCAATCTATCTAAATGCGGTTGACGAATTTGACGAGTTTAAAACGTCAGAATGACGAGTTTTTAAATTATTACCTTTTCATTTTGAGACATTTTAAAAAAATTGTCTTGTTTTACAACAGCTTCGAAATTTTAATTCGCTATATTTTATATTTTTTATTTATCAATCTTATTAATATTAATCTTTAAACTCTTTTCGTTTAGTCGTTGCTGTGACAGAAAGAGCTGTGGCAACAGAAACGAAACTCCATCAGATCCTGTAATTCTAGATCGGTTAGTAAAATATAGATAAAATTTGATAGATGACGAAAATTTTGTTTTTGCGTTTAACTTGGACTTTTGTTTGAATTTTGGGTCAAACCAGCAGCATTGTTTATAAATAATTATTAAAGCTGCATTAAAGAAAAGATGAAATTATTTTTGATATTTCGCTAACTTCTCTTAGCATCTTCATAACAGATAACGATGCTAACATCTTCTTTTTCTTTGATTCAGCTCCATTAATTATGCATCAATAATGGATCATTATTAACTATTTACAAAATTGTTTATATTCTAAAATATAAACAATTTTGGGTATATTTTTTTGATAAAATAATTGTTTTGTAATAAATTTTATTTATCAGCAAAATATATATTAAGCAAAATAATCAAGTTTATATTTTATTGATAAACTTTTTTGTCTCAAGGCAATAAAACTGTATCTATTTAATTTATTTATTCTTCGAATAAATACCTTGTATTAGAAAAATGAGCTAATATTCAGCTGGGACCACAATGTTATGAAGTTTTCCATCAACTTTACACATAAACAGTTAAAAAGTACTAAATTAGGAAATATATTAAAAATATATCAAAAATATTAACTTTAAAAACAACGAGTCTAATTTCTTAAATGTCCAAAACATTATTTGAATTGAACTTTCCACTTGTAAGAATTAAGGCTTCCGTAATTAAGGCTTCTTTATTTTTCACATACAAATCGTCTTTTTATGTTAGTTAATTGAGATTTCATTGCTCAAATATTTTAAACGCGACTCGGTATAATCTTGGTAATCCCGGTGAATCTACAATGGAGCTTAAGCTCGTCCTCTGGAATCGATTAGGGGAGATGATTCAAGATCCGCGTGCAGGTAGATGGCTGATAGAGCGAATCAGCGCTTAAATTCAACGGGCAACAGTGCGTGTATGTTGAAAGCCATGTCAGTGGACTGTATCTTGTCCGCTTTGTTGTAAAACATTAGTATTACATTTCAAATAGATTAAAAATCAAAAAATTAAACAATATTTTTAAAAGTTATTATTTAAAGTCTTAGTCTTTGTTGATTAAAACGAATTGTTTTTCTTTGTGTTTTGTAATTAAAAATTTTGGCCAATCAAATATCGCCTTTAGTTTATCAATTTATTACATCATTAGCGATGATTTGTGTGCAAAAATAAGGCGTCAATTATGACAAGTGCAATTGTTAATTTGAATTGTTTCCGATTGTTGTTGATTATGTACCAATAAAAGCAATGTCAATACCCACTGTGTATAATCAATCATTTTGTCCTTAAGACTTTGCACTCAAGTAAATACCGACAAATGTTTGAAGTAGCAATGCCGCTTTGAAGATATGCGACAAACTTTATCTTGCAGTAGAAATCAGTGCACTCTGGTTTGCTGCAAAGAAATGTATTACAAATTACATAATAAAAATTGAATATAATAGTCAATGTAACGGGATACGAGTAGCTCCTTATTGGGTAATTGTCGATTGTGTCGTTATAACTGTGGACGGCACTGAAAACTAATAAAAATTTAATCAGCTAATGAGTTAACAATTAATTATCACTGTTGCTTTTTATTTAAGTGAAAATTGTTAAAATCTTGAAATGAGATCAGCTGAAACTACGTTCATATACAATATTTATACAATATTTTTTGTTTATACAATATTTTTTGTTTATACAATATTTTTTGTTTATACAATATTTTAATTAACATAATAATTGTTAATTGTTCAATTGTTGTTCATCCTTGAAGAAATTAAATCAGCTAACTGAGTCTACGTATTGTTATATAATTATAAAAAAACATAATAATGCTAAATCAAAATTTAATAATTAAATAATAAAATTAATAATTGTTTTTAGATTTTCTATAATTTAAATCAAGTTAAAATAAAAAAAATTTAAAATAAACGTCATTTTTATGAATTGACTAATAAATAACAGACGTTGTATCAGAATAAGGATTAGAGGTCATCAGGAGGAACTGCTATCTTATCAGATTGACCAGTTCACTGAGAGTGAAAACATTATTTTACAAGGCCATATCAGAATATGGCCTGATGATATCGGAATATAGGTATAGTCAGAATACATTATATTTTACATATTAATCAATTCATAAGATGAAATCAGATAACTGAGTCTACGTTTTTACACGATATATAAATAAAAATAAAGAAAATAATATATAATGATATAATATTTTGTACAATTTATTTTTATATTTATTTTTATATCAAGTTAAAATTTAACATTGAAATTTAAAATAAACGTCATTTTTATAAATTGACTAATAAATAATATACGATGTATCAGAATAAGGATTAATAGGTCATCAGAAGGAACTGCTATGCTATCAGGTTATAGCCTGTATTCCTCGACCCCACATAGCAGCGTAGCCAAAGTATTGATTTAATCTTGTGGCACAAATGGTAATATAATTGGGCATCATCGACAAATAATTGTCGCATTATTGATAAAATTGTTGTATTAGTCTTGACAAAAGTTTTGCTAATTTATTTACAAACTAATTGTTGCAGTAATGTTTTGATTACTGTTATTTTAATTATTTATCTATATAATATAATAATGCTAAATCAAAATTTAATAATTAAATAATAAAATTAATAATTGTTTTTAGATTTTCTATAATTTAAATCAAGTTAAAAAATAAAATTTAAAATAAACGTCATTTTTATGAATTGACTAATAAATAACAGACGTTGTATCAGAATAAGTATTAGAGGTCATCAGGAGGAACTGCTATGCTATCAGGTTTCGACCTTATTCCTCGACACAACAAAGCAGTAGAGCCATATGCATGACAATGACTTCTCCAATTATATTGAGATAAAGTCAGTCAATTCTTGATAATATGGAGGATTTATGAGAAAGTAGTTCAGTAAATAAACATTTGATAATTATATCGTCAACAAAAATAAAGATAAATAAATAATAAATAGTTCATAATAAATGATTATATAAGACGAAGTTTTAAATAAGCGTCATTTTTATGAATTGACTAATAAATAACAGACGTTGTATCAGAATAAGGATTAGAGGATATCAAGAGTAACTGCTATGCTATCAGTTTTCGACCCCTATTCCTCAACGAATCATAGCAGCAGGGCCAGATACGTGCGAATGACTTATTTCCTTTGATGAAATTTGATTATTTAATATCTTGTTCTAATTCAAAGAATATTTTTTATTATCCATAACTTTTTTAGCTTAATAGTTTAAATTTATTTTTAAAAATATTTTATCTAATAGTTGGCAATTTTATTAAATAATTTTATATCGTTCGAAATATTATTCATAGCTATCATTCAGTAAAGCAATGCTATTAATAATGCTATTAATTGTATTAAATGCTATTAATAACGAAAAAAAAATATAATTTAAAATAAAAGTCAATTTTTATTAATTGACTAATAAATAACAGACGTTGGATTATAATAAGGATTAGAGGTCATCAGAAATTACAGGTTGAACTTCTAAACTATTATGTCTAAGCTCCTATTCATCGACCTAACATAGAAGGGGGAAAATACATGTTAATGACATATTTCCTCTGATGAAATACTGAACATAATTTTAAATTATATTTGTTAAAAATACCTTTAAACCTTAACAAAATTATAACTATTATTCAAGTTCACAAAACAGAGACTATCAGGGTTTGTTCATAAGTTGGAATTATTATTTGAGATCTGCTGGACTAGATTTAAATTAGGATTAAATGGAAAGATAAAATAATTTTACGGTTTACAATAAAAGAATCAGATCAGATACCTGAGTCTACGTATTTTATACGATAATAATTTATAATTTTATACGATTTAAAGAATAAATAATTAAATTAGATTTTATACAATTTATATTTTTTTATAAAGTTAAAATAAAAAATTGAAATTTAAAATAAAAGTCAATTTTTATGAATTGACTAATAAATAACAGACGTTGTATCAGAATAAGAATTAGAGGTCATCAGGAGAAACTGCTATGTAATCAGGTTTCTGCACTATTGCTATACTCAGCATAGTAGCGGGGCCAAATAGGCGCTAAAGACGTATTTCCTCTGATGAAATTTTACTATGTGAGTAAATGAGCTGAGCTCCGGCAAGTTCAACAAGTTATATCAAATTTTAACTTTTATCATGTTAAAATTTAAAATGGAATTTAAAATAAAAGTTAACTTTTATGAATTGACTAATAAATAACAGACGATTTATTAAAATAAGCATTAGATGTCATCAAAAAGAACTGGTATGTTTTCATATTTCGGCCCTTTATATTCATCAATATGTAATTATATTTTACATATCTCATCATTAGTATGCATTAGAATAAGGAATACAAGTCATCAAGATGAACTGTTATGTTATCAAGTTTCGTCCCTATTCCTCGACCCAACATAGCAGCGGGGCCAAATACATGCTAATGAAATGTTTCCTCTGATGAAATTTGATTACTTAGTATTCTTTATTCAAACACAAAGCATATTGTTCATTATCCATCCATAAAAAAATTTTGCTTAATAGTTTAAACCAATTTTTTTATTTAAATAAGTAAAAATAAGTAAATGAAAATAAATAAAAATAATAATGCTAAATCAATAAATTAAAATTTAATAATTAGATATTAAATAATTATAAGTAATTGTTATAATATTTTATATAACTGTTATCAGGTTAAAATAAAAATTTGAAATTTAAAATAAAAGTCAATTATTATGAATTGACCAATAATATACGATGTATCAGAATTAAGATCAGAGGGCATCAGGATAAATTGCTACGTTATCAGGTTTTGGCCTCTATTCCTCTAACCAATATAGCGGCGGACCAAATATATGCTAATGACGTATTTCTTCTGATGAAATTTGAAAATAAATTAAAAATAAATTTAATCTCTTTAGTGGAAAATTTTTATGGATCGAGAATTTTATGTATTAAAATTAAATTTTATGAATTTTCTTATGAAAATTATGTATTAATTTATCTTATGTATTAAATTATTTAATTAATTATATTTTTATAATTATATTATTTAATTATTATATTATTTAATTAATCTTATGTATTAAAATTGAATTTTATGAAATTTTTTTATGAAAAAAATTTGTAATTATAATAAAGAATTAAAATCAATATGTAACGATAATATTAGAAACATAATGGAAACAGAATGCAATTGTAAAAGTCTTAGTTTTGATAAAATAAATGAACATATATGTACCCATAATCTAGAATTAATTGAAAATTGTGAATTAAGAAAGCTGCTATCAAAAGGGTATAAATATAGATTAAATAATAACAACGACAAAAATAAAATTTACAATTCGTTATATAATAACTTAAATGATTACTTTAGTAAGCTGATTAATAGTGAAAGCTCGAATATATCTAAGATAAACATTTGGAAAGATTATATATTTGATAAAATTAAAAATAAAATGAAAATAACAAACAATTATAAAAGGAAAGATAAAATTAATAAAGATATGTATAAAGAATTTACTAAATTAATAAAAATAATTAATAAAAATAAATAAATAAAAATAATAATGCTAAATCAATAAATTAAAATTTAATAATTAGATATTAAATAATTATAAATACTTCTTATATAATATTTATAAATTATCAGGTTAAAATAAAAAATTATAATTTAAAATAAAAGTTAATTATTATGAATTGACTAATAAATAATATACGATGTATCAGAAAAAGGATTAGAGGACATCAGGATGAATTGCTACGTTATCAGGTTTTAGCCTCTATTCCTCTAACCAATATAGCGGCGGACCAAATATATGCTAATGACGTATTTCTTCTGATGAAATTTGATTATTTAGTATACTTTATTCTAATACAAAGCATATTGTTCATTATCCATCCATAAAAAAATTTTGCTTAATAGTTTAAACCAATTTTTTTATTCAATTTCAGATCAAAGTATAATTAATATTAAATATAATCGTTTAGGCAAGTATCTTATTCTTATATATATCAAGTACATTATTCTAATTCAAAGCATATTCTTTATTATCCATAAAGTTTATTTATAAATTGCAAATTTAATATTTCCTGGATTAAAGTTTCTGAAAGCATTTAATATTTAGGAAATAAGTGATTCACTCTATCCTGTTAAATTAATCGATTTATAAAAGATATTAAACATCTTTGGATCTAAAAATTGGAACTATTTTATGTTAATTCCTAATTCGACTTAACTTTCGATTGTTTTGTCTATATTGAGTATTCTAAATATTATATAATTAAATAATGAATTATTCTATATTCTAATATTATATAAAATGTGTATTTAAAATTATTGTATTTAAAAAATATAAATTTTTATTAAACAGCAATTTTTGCTGATGTTTTAATTTTAAAAACAAATTAATTTTAACTTATACAAGAAAATTAATTTCTTTAAATAAAAAGAAAAGCACTATAAAAGTGAGCTATTAATTTAGTCTATTAATCAAATCCTAAAGATTTCGATGAATAACTAATGAAATTTAAAAATAGTAATATATACTGTTTTGAAGTGAAGAACTTTTATACGACGTTGTGTCCTCATGTGATGAGCAATCGTTTAATAAGTCCTTTTTGCATAATTTGTGTCTGACGGATGCTACTAAGCTAACAAAAGAATAAAATAGAAAATAAAGTACAAAATGAAAAATAACCACCTAATGCTGTCACTAAAGCTTTTCTTATGATATCGTTTAGATTCTGTTGAAATAACTAGCCTATGATCTATAGAATCGCTGCGACTTGAAGATGGTGGCATGCTACAAATCCCATTATTATACTTGTCCTTTTGAATGGGTTCAATTGTCAACGAAAGCCTTCAATAAATATTTGGATTTAAAAATGTTAAATGAATTCTAGAAGTTTATTCCAAAATAAATTAAAACAAAAATTCATTTTTACAAATTAAACATTTTTTTAGGAATGAAATAATAATCCCACAAATATATACTAAAATTTTAATAAATATTTGTGTAACAACATTTATTGTTGAACTTGTAAGTGGCCTATCTAACATGTTGAACTCCTACAAGTCCAACATTTATGTTATATATGTAAGTGGTTTGTCTGCATAGGCCACTTAACAAAATTAATAAATCTATCTAGCTATCTAAAAAGCGAAACTATTATTCTACCACTTGTAAAGATATTGCAAAAATAATATAAAAAATTTAACCTAAAAATGTATGTAATCGATATGTTTAATCCAATTTTAAAATATTAACATTATAAAATTAATATTAAATCAGCTAACTGAGTCTACGTATTGTTATATAATTATAAAATAAACAAAACATAATAATGCTAAATCAAAATTTAATAATTAAATAATAAAATTAATAATTGTTTTTAGATTTTCTATAATTTAAATCAAGTTAAAATAAAAAATGAAATTTAAAATAAACGTCATTTTTATGAATTGACTAATAAATAACAGACGTTGTATCAGAATAAGAATTAGAGGTCATCAGGAGGAACTGCTATGCTATCAGGTTTCGGCCCCTAACTCCTCTACCCAACATAGCAGCGGGGCCAAATACATGCTAATGATGTATTTCCTCTAAAATAACTATCTAGTATCTTATTCTAATACAAAGTATATTATTTATTATCCATCCATAAAAATTTGCCACTTAAGAGTTTAAATTTATTCTTTATATTATTGTGTTGATTTATATATTTTACTATTTTCTACTTGATGTTATTTTTATAGTAACAAAGTTTAAAATATGTATCTATTAAATTATTTAAATGATTTTGAAGAAAGCCAATATCATTACATATTGTTGCAATTCTTAAAATTTAATTATTTAATGTATTATATTTTATATTATATGGAATGCATGAATGCTCATGCAAAAATATGTTTCTTGTAAATTTAAATATGTCATCTTTACGATATAAATTAATAGTAGTTTTAGTAAATGTTAATTTAATGTTCAAATCTAGATATACACCTTCGTTATCAGTAATATTGGTTTTGTTAAGAATAAGGCTTTCTGGATAAATTTGTTCACTAATTGAATAAAAATTATTATAATTAAATACACATATATCATCAATGTATCGAAACATATATTTTATATATTTATATAGTTTAGATTTAGTTTTTACACAGTTATGAACAAATTCATATTATATAAAGCTTAAAAACAAGTCAGCTATAATTGGGCTACTATTACCACCTATTGGAACACGTTTTAAATTTAAGTTTCAAATATATCATAAATATATGACATTAAAATTGATCGTTTACTCTAAAGTTGAGATTAATTTTTACCAAAAATTAATATTTAAATGAATATAAATGAATGCATTAAAAACAATAAAGGCATTTAAAAACTTATTTTTAAATGCATTTCTCGTTTATCTTAAATTTAAAACAAACAGATTTTGATTTCTGATTTGATAAACATAGCATTTTTGTTTTAATACTTCTATTCTGTTAAATATAATTATATTTAATGGGTATACAATTTTGATTTATATCAATATTTTTATATTATGTTTAATGTTATAATATGACAGGAGAACCATCACCATATTTCTAATTCACTGATCATTATTTTTCTTTTATTTCATTACTAATGAAAGAATGTACATTCTCAAATTGATATTGTTTCAATATTTTTATATTGTATCTAATTTTATTCGCTGCTATGTTGGGTAGAGGAGTTAGGGGCCGAAACCTGATAGCATAGCAGTTCCTCCTGATGACCTCTAATTCTTATTCTGATACATCGTATGTTATTTATTAGTCAATTGATAAAAATTGATTTTTATTTTAAATTTCAATTTTTTATTTTAACTTGATATAAATATTAATTGTATAACATCTTATATAATTATTTATTGTTTATCTTTATTTTTAATTAGTATAGTAAAAAAGATGTATACTCAGATATCTGATCTAATATAATATATAATACATTACATTTCATTATGTAATATACATTTTATTATATAATATATAATATATAATACATTACATTTCATTATGTAATATACATTTTATTATATAATATATAATATATAATACATTACATTTCAAAAATCTTAAAAAATCTCATTTTTAAAAAATCTTAAAACAATTATTTATAATTATTTATTATCTAAGAATTGATTATTTTATGAATTGCAACAATATGTAATGATATTGGCTTTCTTCAAAATCATTTAAATAATTTAATAGATGCATATATTAAACTAAGTTACTATAAAATAAACATCAAGTAGAAAATAGAATAATATATAAAACAACACAATAATATAAAGAATAAATTTAAACTCTTAAGTGGCAAATTTTTATGGATGGATAATAAATAATGTAATTTGTATTAGAATAAGATACTAGATAGTTATCTAGATGAAATTTATGTTTCGATACATTGATGATATATGTGTATTTAATTATAATAATTTTTATTCAATTAGTAAGCACATTTATCCAGAAAGCCATAATCTTAACAAAACCAAGATTAATGATAAAGGAGGTGTATATCTAGATATGAACATTAAATTAACATTTACTAAAACTACTATTAATTTATATCGTAAAGATGACATATTTAAATTTACAAGAAACATATTTTTGCATGAGCATTCATGCATTCCATATAATATAAATATAATACATTAAATAATTAAATTTTAAGAATTGCAACAATATGTAATGATATTGGCTTTCTTCAAAATCATTTAAATAATTTAATAGATACATATTTTAAACTTTGTTACTATAAAAATAACATCAAGTAGAAAATAGTAAAATATATAAATCAACACAATAATATAAAGAATAAATTTAAACTCTTAAGTGGCAAATTTTTATGGATGGATAATAAATAATATACTTTGTATTAGAATAAGATACTAGATAGTTTTATCAGAGGAAATACATCATTAGCATGTATTTGGCCCCGCTGCTATGTTGGGTAGAGGAGTTAGGGGCCGAAACCTGATAGCATAGCAGTTCCTCCTGATGACCTCTAATTCTTATTCTGATACAACGTCTGTTATTTATTAGTCAATTCATAAAAATGACGTTTATTTTAAATTTCATTTTTTTTAACTTGATTTAAATTATAGAAAATCTAAAAACAATTATTAATTTTATTATTTAATTATTAAATTTTGATTTAGCATTATTATGTTTTGTTTATTTTATAATTATATTAAATACGTAGACTCAGTTAGCTGATTTAATTAATTAAAAGTTTAAAATTGTCTTTGTAATTCATTATCATAAATAAAGATATTATAATATTTATTATCAGAAATAAAGACAAAACGTCAAATCAAATAAAAATACATAAATCCAAGAAACAGCGTATATTCGATGTTATATTTTAATCGTTTAAAATTTAATTCAACTTAAGCAAACTTATAAATAATTTCAAAAAAGCGTTTTGTAAAGCTCAAACAATGTGTCAGAAAACGGGATATACAGTCGTGATTAAATTAGAAAAGTCTTGACTTAAAATGCATACTTATAATTTTCGTCTTCTGCAAATTTTTGTAATTCTTCAATATAACGTACTGAACTTAGATAGCTTTGAACATGCATCAGTGGTTTAAGAAATGCTAAATAAAATTAGAACAAATCAAGTCAAAATGTGAGAATAAAATTACTGTAATCAGATTGCTGGAATTCTGATATAACCCGACAGATGTTATTCATTTGGATTTTTCGCTGTGACGATTCCATACCACCGTGATGAGGATGCAATGTGTCAATGTATATCAGATCAGTTAGATATAAACCTAATAAAAAATTAATATTTTTAAAAGCTTTTTAAAAGTTTTGAATTAAAATAAGTATATTAATTTCAAAGTAAAAACATCAATTCCCAATTTTATTTTTAATGATCCCATTTATTTTTTACTCGAATTCAAATAAATAGGTCTAAAACTAAAATTAACTAATACATTAAATTTGTAAAGACTTTTCTAAAGCCAAATTTTGGATATAAACCGAATGAACGAATTATCAAATCATCAATAACTTAGGGTATATAGCAAATAAGTATTACCGCGCATATTTTGAAAAACAGCTGATATTTATCTCTTTATAATTTAGTAATATAAATGAGAATATTTAAGCAATCAGTTAGTTCATTTAATTATTTATTTAATTAGTCGGTTCGTTTTATCGATTAGTTTTGTTCGAATTATTTATTTGACAACTGTCATTGATTAGATCCTATGCTATTACTAAGCACGAGTAAACGTTTTGCTTATTTATATCCTCTTGTATATTAATTAAAGCTTTAATGGGTACATAAAGTAAAATAATATACGTTTAAAAAAGTAAAAATTTAAGTGTTATGTAAAGCGTTATTTCTTGAGGTATTTACTGATTTTAATTTATTGTTCAATGGAAATAATTTTTCTTTAGACCGAAACGTCTCAAGAGAATTTTTATGATATAAAAAAATATCGTCAAAAAATTGTATTGTGATGTCAGAAGTAGGGCTGCGATGTGCGAAAACCGATACAAAAAAAGCAAAATGGTTTGATGGGGTTCAATTGCTTCAACAAATCGTTATAAGCTTTAGATATTGTCCTTAGAAAGAGTTGATTACTGTAGAACGGAGCAACAAATGAATCTCCCAACTACAATGGATTATTACATGTATATGTGTGAAATGTGCACTAAATAGATTTTATTAATTCTAGTACAAATAGAAAGGCCAAACGATATCGTCGAAATAGACGAGACTATTTGCTCGGCGAAAATATAATAGAGATTGTGTAATTGAGTATTCTATTAAACAACATTTAGAATCTAGTATATTTTGTGATGTTTAATAAACTGAGCGAAAGCAATATGTAAACAACTAAACCCATCAAGGTATTTTAATTTTAAATGATTTTTTAAATAAAAAACAAAGTAATTACTTTTTATTTTTTTCTAAAATCACTTAGAAGAACATTATTTTTAGCCGACAAATAATGTCATCGTCTAAATTTTTTTATTAATCTTTTAAATTTTTCAATTTTTGTATAAATTGAAAATTTTTATCCCTATCCGCGAAGATCTGAACCTTTTTATATTTTTTATTCTGAATATTTCAGAGTTTCATTTTTAAAAATCTGAAGATTTTAAAAATGAAAATTGGCAGTAAAAATATTATTAAAATATTGTTAAAATATTATTTTTATAAATTAGTAATTTGTCTTGATGCATTCAATAAGACACCAATATTTTAAATTGTTGTAAATGTAATCGATTAAAACAATTTGACAGTAATTGTTTTACCGAATTTGACGTTAAAAATTAAGAAATTGTCTTAGAACAATTTTCCTAAAGATTTCAAAAAGCTAAATTTTAGTCATTTTTATGTCACTCAGAAAGTGAAATTATTTTTGTGGCTAAGTGACGACAATCAACTATTTATGACAATCAACTGCGACTCCGATTACTGATGTGTTTTAGGATATAGAATTTAAAACAAGATACGTCGCTTACCGAGAAATGGAATGCATGGCAGAGAAGTCATTGCCAAATGGCTACGCAATTTTCGTCGATTTTCTTCTTCCGAGACTAACTCTGTAAGTGAGTTAAACGCTAACCGATCACGTCTTGATATTGACTAAAATGTCAGCAACAGGCAAACTTAAGGTAGAATAATGAAAAGCTAAACATACATTCCAGCAAGAATCAAGTCTGTATATTGGAGCGCTTAGTAAAGCAGTGACCACTGCCATTAAACCATTCAAATTATTGACATCCAATAATTTCTAGAAAGGTAATAGTTGTAATGCACTATTTAAAATTAACAAATATTACCTTAGCTACTTTAATCATACGTGAAAGTATTTCAACTCTACTTTTATGTGACTGCGCGTGAAGAATCTCTTTCTGAACCCAAAAGTTTGTCTAAAATACAAACAACTGTAGACACCATTTGTTATTTATTATTAACGATTTATAATTTTTTCTTAAATTTAATCTTTTCTTTGATAATAATCTAATTTAATCTTAAAGATTTACGTGATTAAATCTTCGAATGAACTGCACCACATTGTAAGCCTTTTGTAATTTACATTTAACATTCCATGCACAACTAGTCAACTCCTATAAGCAAAGTAGACAATTTAAATGTTTATTTAGAAATGCTTTAAAAATTGCAGTGTTTTCTTTTAAATCGAATAAATAAAACAATTCAATAACATTATTTTGTTAAATATATTTGTAATGCATTGCTTATTTTGTAAAATCACAAAAACATTTTTTTAAAAGAATAATTTTATAATTTAGCGATAATTATTAAACAAAACAATGTACAGTATATGCTCAATATCATATTGAGTTTTACTTTAAACTCACCTATTATATTTATAAATTGGCTACAAAGATTAATTTTACTAAAAATCATAGCTAATAGTTATTTTCAAATACAAGTGCATGTAAATTAAAACGCTTGAAGACTTTGAGGTAGACTTACCAAATCAGCAGGCACTAAATAAATGTAGATTAGCTGTATCTTATATAATATTTAAACGATTATAAACGTGTAATTTTAGAAAAACTCGAGATTTTTCAGCTTGTCATAGCCTTTTGTCTACAAATCCTTGGAAGTGATCATAATTAAATTATTATAAATTATTGAACGAATTAACAAATTGTTTACTTAAACAATTAATTAAATAATTATTACAAAATTGTAAATTTGAAAAGTCTTAATTATATTAATTATATAAAATTGCAAAATTAAAATGATCATAATTTATAATTAATATTAAATTAATAATTAATATTAAATTTTAATTATATTACAATATAATTACAATATTATAATATTATAATATAATATGTTTTAATAATATAATTAAATTATATTATAATTTATTATTATAATTTATTAAAACATTTACAGAAAATAAGCTTTTCTATCAAGAGAAAATCAAAAAAAGATTGAAGATTAGAGTCAGATGATTTAATTTGATGATAAAATTGATATCATTAATGATATAAAATGATATCGCGTTAATGATATCGTTTTAAAAATTATTAACCACTTTGATTATTCATGATTACTAAAAGAAATCAATATTAATTGCGATAGAGAAAACATAAAACAAGAACAAAGTTAGCACAAACTAGCACAGCTAAAGACAAAAGATGTTTAAAATTTATAGGAACTTGATTATATGGTGTGAGCGATTAATTTATTCGCTCTTCGATTGAAAAATTTAAATCGGCAACAGAGATAAATCCTTGTATCTTCAAAAGTCTATATAATGAAAGGTCGAGATATTTACAAGGTAGAACAATTTTAAAATTAGCTTTTATTAAACAGTATAAGCAGCATTTAAAAACGTTGTTTATAAATATTTTAATTTGTATTTATTTTATTTTGCGTAAAACGCAAATAAATTGAATTAATAAAATAAATTATACAAAAAAATAAATTAAATAAATTATAAATAATTAATAATTCCGGTAATAAATAAATTATCACCGGAATCATAAAATGACATTTAGCGTTACGGGCAAATTCCAAAAATTATACTGAAACAAATGAAATATTAAACATAAAGCAAATAACATAGTTATAATTTAATAATTAATATTTTAAATAGCAATATGCATTATCAATTTTTAATTGTTTATTTCATTTTTTATTTTTATTTGAGACTCAGATAAACTAAACTTTATTTTTAACTTACATCTAAAGTAATGCTTTTGAATACTGGCCAATCCATTAGTGTTATTTGGGTCTAAAATAAATAAAGTGAACATATCAACCAAGAAATAGTAAACGAACTGCAAAATCATCCGGATCGACTAGAAGAATATCAAATACTTTAGAATCATATTCTCGATTTGATACATCAGGAGTGCTGGATAGTAAACCTTTAATTGGTTTGGAAACACTAATCGAATTTCCTCTAGCATTTGTCTTATTCCCGTGAATTATAACAACTTTGTTAGGTCTACAGCTTGCATATCGTTCGTCTGTCATCGAACTGCATGATGAGTCGGAAGATGATTGAGATAATTCTAAATCGTCAATTATGCATGATAAATTTAAGAAAATAATTGGAATTATAAAAATATTAAAACTTGAAAACTATAATCATCTATCAACAAATTAAAAAATGAAAAAACTTGTGAATTCGTTTTTACTAAAATATAGTCCACAATAAAATAAAGTTGCTATCGACTGTTACGTCCTCTTCAAATTAACCAGCAATGAATGCGCTATACATGTCCGACAGAAAAGATATTTAGGTCTAATTTTGAAAAATCAAGATCGAGTTGTAGATTTTTAATGAAAACAAACCAGATTGATTTTAAGAGGACGTAACAGTCAATTAATTGTTTAATTTAAATAAAGACTTTTTCTCGTATCTATAATTCACACTAATAGCTAAAAAATAATTAAAATTTAATTAACTTATTTTGGATTAAAATAATTTCAGCTTAACTGTTTAGAATGTCCTGCGTCTTCGTTTTAATTCTTAGATCTGCCGTCCTAATTCTCGTTCATAGAAGTTTTTTTCTTTTCAAAATTATATCGCCAATACAGTCGTATTGTTTGCTTTCGTTTTCAAAATTGCATTGCCTAATAGCAAATTGCATTTTTCATTACTTATGATTTCTCCATGTGGATATATTTAAATCTTTTGAGGGACGAAATTTTTCTTTTTGAAGTTTTTCCTCTTGATATTAGCTGATTACATTATATTGTCTTCACAGATAATACAACAATATACAAGTTGTAATCATTTGAACGAATGTTTGGCCGTGGAGATAGTCCGCAAATCAAGTTCATCCAGACGTTGCGATCATAAGTAACCGACTAAGCTCACTTTCGTATAACAAGAAACGGACTTACTGTTCAAAGTTTTGAGATTTGCTGTTTTCAACTATACCGAGGCTTAATTCAGGCTCTCTTATCATAGAGCTCAGTCTAAAACATCTAGCTAAGAAGGCGTTCCTTAGTCGTCTTTAAAGCATTTACTGACGACCTTAACTGATAATTTTTAATATAAAGAAACAGCGCTTTTACTTTGAGATTCTCGCGGATTCCCGAGATTGGGTATACCCGCCATCTTGTTCTTTCGATCATTACACAAAGGTCATAACCATAACGTAACATAGGAACGAAGAATAAGCAATAAATTGAAAGAAGCAGCGCTTTTACGATTGTATTCAAATTGAGAGATCCGTTTGTCTAACTCTTGAGCTTTCTGTTTTGTATGTACCTTATAACAATCAAAGCAAGACAAAAAGCAACTGTCCCTTCGAAATAAATATTATGGTTGGTATCCAAAACGTGGTTCATAATTGCCGTGCTAACACCCACGCGCTTAAAGGAATAATGATGTTGTTTGATGTTCTTCATGTTCAAATGTTATGCTGTTTGACTAACATTTGAGCTATTACAATCGGTACAGGGAATGCAATATACATGTCTAGCAGAAAGATATTTAGGTCTAATTTTGAAAAACCCATATAGAATTGTAGGTTTTTTATGTTAAATATTTATATTATAGATACCTGATTTATGGAAACCATTTTTGAGTTTATTCCAGCAAGCATCTTTCACATTAGAGAGTATTTCACATATGGCTGATGACTTTTCAACCTTACCTTTTTCTAATATTCCGATTGTCTAAACAGTATCCTTACATACCACTCCAGGTATTATGTTTTAGCACCACACACGCAATTTCGCTCTATGATAGCTAGATACCGGAATGAACATATCATTGCTAGTTAGATAACAGGTAGGAATACCTGGTTTGCAGTAAACGCTAGTTTGTATGACATCATCTTGAACTCCAACATTCGAGTTGGAGTTCTCCGTCGCTTCGACCACACATCCACACATCTTGCCCAGCTCGCCTGGCCTACCATCCACATCCGCATCCAACTCCGCCTCATTCTCGTCAATTTTCGTCTCATCGCTGTCGGCTCTCCAAAGTTTGAAAACCCCCTTTCTTAGACAACACTCGTCCTACCTCTCTATCACTGCGTTCCCGTCATTGCCTCTTATTTTACGTTCCCAATTACTCCAATTACTACGGTCTACGATCCTTCCTCATTGCCGACCCAACCGCCTGGAATCAGCTAGCTCTCGACGTCCGCCGCTCTCCCTCATGTGTCACATTCAAATACATCCGTTCCCATATTCTCGGCACATGACTTAGATTATTGTTTTTTGTTGTTGTCATGTAAGCGTGCGCCAGCACGCATTTGCCACGTAAAAATAAATCCTTATTTTTCTTTTTCTATCATCACATTTTGTAAGCATATGAATTATAGGCTGTGAAAAGTAAACTTGAAACTTATATTCCATTGTATTGCAATACTCACGAAAATTTAACTTATTCAATGCATAGGGCGTAGATGGATCAACATTAAAAATCATAAACACAACATTAGCAGATCCCTACCATCTCACGAGGTTTAGAATATAGTCGCACGTGTATTCCTCCCAATCGATTATATAAACATTGGCAAGCGTTAGACCTAAAGGTAAGTCCATGGCTTATCAACCTGATCATAAATACCATCCTCGAATGCAAACTCATTGTTAATGATATAATTTTATAGTAAAATTGTCTACTGATCTTTAGACAGGGTTGGTCACGGGATATGTCTGTCAAGCGTTCGGCGACCTTAGCCACTGCTTTAAGGATATATGGGCTTGTAAGTGCGCATATGCGCGAATTTTGTGAACCCATGACTATTTTTTGAAATATAGTTAGAATCCAGATAAAGGACGGCTTCTTCCTCCGGTGTAAGATGATTTGTTAGATTGTGTACAATATCCTTCACAATAAAATCGATCATCGAAATTGATTAAAAAGTATATTTAACTTTTAATTCATTTTACTTATTATGACAAACAAGATATATAACGTTAATTGATGTCATGAAAGCTTTTATATCATCAACTTTATATTATCATGATCAACAAATGAAATGTAATACAACTTTTTAGACGATTTCTTCAGCAACTTTATGATACATTATCTACATTCCGAGATAACAAAGGACATTAGTCGGCGATTGAAAGTTTGTTGTAGTCAGCAAACAACATAGAACACTAACAAAAAAATTGGTCTTCTATCTCATTTGTTGATCATGATGATATAATTGATATACATTTAATATGTATACTTAATATGTTTGAATATTTAATATTTATATTTATGTGTATTTAATTGTATTTTAATTAAAATACAATAACTCATTATCGGATTCTTTCAATTTGAATTTCTTAAGTTTATATATTAAATGACTTAATAAGATAAATAGACAATATATTTTTATTTCTGTTTTGTTAAATCTAATGTGAAAGTTTAGACTAAATGTAGTGCACCTTTTTAAAAATTGAAGTTAAATTAACATTAAGAATTGAAAATAGTAAAACATATCTTACTTGAATAAGGTGCGTTGCAATTCGAAATCGACGAATGTATCGACATGTCCTTTGATTTAATTAAATAAAAACTACGTCTTCATCTAAGTCCAAAATTGTACAAAACTAAAAATATCGATTCTCTATCTAAAAAATAAAACGTACAAATTAAAACAGTCGTTACAAAATTTTATAAAAACGATACTTGCTATTTCTAAAACCGTATGTATTTAATTTATTAGCATTTATTTTTATTTATTAAAAAAATATTAAACACTTATAAATAATATCAATATCTAGGATGCTTGATTATTATGAAATGAAGTGGTACAAAGAGTAATATTATTCATATATTATTTAAATGCTCTAAAGAATATGAATTTGTTCATAACTGTTTTAAAAAATAATATAATTAAATAAAGGTATAAAGTTTCGATACATTGATGACATATGTATGATATAAAAGATATACATATACATGTTATAATAACTATAACGCCTATCAAAAAAATTAAACCATCAAATAAAAATTTATAGATAAAATTATGACTTTAACAAATTAATCAAACCTGAATAAGCATCAATATTTAGATTCTAAATGTAAATGCACCTATTTATTTATAAAGACTGATCAAAGTTATAAAAGAGTTTTAAATTTGTTAAAGAAAACAATTTAATGCATCCTAAAGTTGAAATGGAGAAGTAAAATGCATGATAACATGATCTGCAAAAACAAATATCAAAAGAGCAATAAAATTAAATTAATTAATTTTTATAGTAATTTTTTTAATTAATTTTCAAGTAAATATATGGATAAAATCCTTTAATATTTTGATAAATCAAAATTATTTAAAAGTATGGACATCTATATTTAGACAAGTAAAAGGTGTTCCAATGGGTGGTAATAGTAGCCCAATTATAGCTGACTTGTTTTTAAGCTTTATAGAATATGAATTTGTTCATAACTGTCTAAAAGCTAAATCTAAACAATATAAAGATATGAAATATGTTTCGATACATTGAGGATATATGTGTCTTTAACTAAAATAATTTTTATTCAATAAGCGAACAAATTTATCCAGATAGCATCATTCTTAATAAAACCAATATTAATGATAAAGAAGGTATATATCTAGATATGTACATTAAATTAAGATCAATTAAAACTACTTTTAATTTATATCGTAAATATGACACTTTTAAATTTACAACATATTTTTACATGAGCATTCATGCATACTATATAATATAAAATATGAAAGCCAATACCATACAATATTAAATATAATACATTTAATATTGAAACTTTAAAAATTGAAACAATTTGTAATTATATTGGCTTTCTTCAAAATCATTTAAATAATTTAATAGATACATATTTTAAACTAGGTTACTATAAAAATAACATCAAACAGAAAATAGTAAAATATGTAAATCAACACAATAATATTAAAAATAAATTTAAAATCATTAGCGGAAAATTTTTATAGATGAATAATAAAATATACTTTGTATTAGAATAAGAAACTATTTCAGAGGAAATACATCATTATCATGTATTGGCCCCGCTGCTATGTTGGGTAGAGGAGTTAGGGGCCGAAACCTGATAGCAGTTCCTCCTGATGACCTCTAATCCTTATTCTGATACAACGTCTGTTATTTATTAGTCAATTTAAGAATTGCAACAATTTGTAATTATATTGGCTTTCTTCAAAATCATTTAAATAATTTAATAAATACATATATTTAACTACTTTACTAGTAAAATAATAATAAGGACTCGAGCGACGTCGGTTTTGCTGTAGATGACAAATGTTCCGCTCTCAAGCATGCGAATGTTTATTTGTCAACTCTTGTTAACCCTTCCTCGGGCAAAGATTGTTCTCAAAACTATCCACTGGGTAGTGATTGGGCGTCCGTGTGCTTACCCGCAGCTACTGCATCCCCGCTGCAGTTTATGTGTTGCTCCTATAGTAGCCCCGCTAATTGAGAGCGTTAAGGATCTTCCAAAGGCTAGTCAGATTATCGTAAAGGGCCTATAGATAATCTACGACAAATACTTAACCTTTCGAATAATAAACAACATGGAGTGATTCCTCGAAATCATCGACGACCATCAATTACCCCTGAGACTCATTCTTCATTAGTTCCGTATGCTAGCTCTAAACAGTGTTCGTAGTCTCCTGGCTCAGTTCCTGAAATTATGTGGTAAACGTAGAGGTGGGGTAGCCGCCTATGTGCGAAATAGTCTTTTGGTATCGAATATCTTTTCTTTTCGCGACGATATTGGTTCTTCCTTTATAGGTCTTGCTTTTACATTGGGAAATGGTCAACGATCCCGATTCTGTGTCCTTTATCGTTCTCCGTCCTATGCATTAAGATTTGACTCTCTTAAACCACATTTGCTGAGTTTATCTTCGTATCCTCTGATGTTGCTTCTGGGTGACTTCAATATCCCTCAAAATGACTGGAAAAATAGTCATTCACGACTAATTCACGGAATTGGGAAAGTACTGAGTGAATTTCTGTTACTCAAGATGCTACTAGTTCAACATATTAAAGAACCTACTTGTGTGACAGGGACGCATTCTATACTCGATTTGGTCTTTATTAAGATCGCTATTGCCAATTGGAGTGTCGTTATGACATACCAATTGGCAATAGCGATCACTGTGTACTCTCTCTATGAGACTGTCGCTGTTCAACAGGGCCTCACAAAACACTAATTTTAAAAACGTTGTTGTATAGGTGTTAATGCTAGTCAACTAGCTGCAAGCTTCCCAAAGGGTATCTGTAAAAGTCTTCGTATTCACTTCGGTTTGGAGGTTCCAGTAGTCTTTGATATGCTCTATGATGAATTGAAGCGAATTTCTGATATCTTTGCTCCGCTACGTGCCTGCAAGTCCAAGCATGGGCATCCTCCTTGGTTCGACAGAGAGTTTCTTGATACTATCAGATCCCGCAACAAATTGTGGCGCGAATTTAAGCGTTCTCCTGCTTCCAAACGTGCTACATCGACTCTCGGAACTTATGCAATCGGCTCAAACTTCAGAAACGCTATTCGTACGAAGATAGAATAGCCAGTGATGCATCTTTGAATCCTAGGAGGTTTTGGTCTTATGTAAGAAACAACAGAACTCTTGTCACCACAATTAGCTCAATCCAAACGCCAACTAAAACTTTGACCGATCCGCCTCCAATCGCCCAACATTTAGCTGATAAATTCTTCTTACGGGCTTTGACCTCTAACAAACTGCATGACTTTAATTGGAAGTATGTTCCGGTAGATCATCGGTGTTGTGTTCGTCTACTCAGAGTGGATGAGGTGTTGAACGAGGTTATGAAGATCGATCCGTTTACATCTCCGGGACCAGACAATGTTGCTCCCTTCCTCGTCAAATCCCTAGCGAACGTACTGAGCAATGATTTAACTGTTCTTCAGATACAACTTGGACACTTCTTGGATTTCTGACAGTTGGAAGTGTGCAATTGTGGTGCATATTCCCGCAAACATCCTGCTAGCTTTTGCGCGGACTATCGGCCCATTAGCTTGACTAGCATATTCTGCAAACTTTTAGAAAGTATCATTGCTAGTAGAATCAGGGATCATTTGGATCGTAATCACATATTGGTTGAATCTCAACATGGTTTCAGGATCGGACGTTCATGTCTTAATAACTGCATGTGAAAAATTGGCTGATGCTCTAGGGGCTGGGTTTCAGGTTCATACAGTATTCCTTGATTTTTCGAAAGCTTTTGATAGGGTACCACACGACGGCATAGTGTCTTTACTGTATCACTAAGGACTCCATTCATATATTTGTGAGTGGGTCAGGCAATTTTTATCGAATAGGTCTTTCCGAGTTTGTGTGATTGTGTTTACTTATTCGGTGAATGTTAATTCTGGCGTACCGCGGGGATCAGTCCTTGGCCCAATGCTCTTTATAATTTTCATTAATGATCTGCTACTCCGCTTATCATGCTCTCATCTAGCTTCTACAGACGATCTAAAGATTTGGTCGATCATTAAAAGTCATGCTGATCGAGTATCGTTACAAAATGATCTAAACTCCCTGATCAAGTGGTGCGATTCTACCGGACTACGGTTGAATGTTGATAAATGTGTCCTCATGCAACCAGGTCGCCCGATTGAAACTCTAAGGTACTATATTGGAGATATTGTCTTAAAGAAAGTGTCTCATCATAAGGATTTAGGGATTATTGTCCATCGATCCTTGGAAACAAAGTTGAACAGCGACTTCTTTCTAGGTAAAGCTACTAGGGCGTTATATTGTATTAAAAATGCATTCCTCAGGTTAAGCTGTCATATGTTCAAGAGGTTATTTATCTCCCTCGTCAGGTCACATTTGGAGTACTGCATTCTGGCTTGTTTCCCTGTCACTAAGCAAGAACTATTAGACCTAGAGTATATTCTTAGGCGCGGATCGAGGATTTGTATTGGCTTAAGTGGTATTGACTATTATGTACGTCTAAGTCGTATTGGGATGTTGTCGGTACGTGAGAGGTTCATATCCTTGGAAATGCTATGTCTATGGCATATGTCGAATGATGTGGTAGGTTATCCCACCGATGTAATCACTAGGCGGGTAGATCAGTTGCGGGGACATAGCAGAGTCTTGTATAAATTTAGATTTGGCAGATTACCAAAAGTGTATAGACTCTCAAGAAGAGGAATTAACATGTGGAATTCGTTGCCTGAGGAAGTCGTTGCAGCCCCCAGTTTGAGAACGTTTAAATCACGATGCTACAAATTGATACGTGGACAATACCGCCATTCAACACTACCACTGGAATATCCTAATTAGCTACGTTGACTGACCATTTGCTTTTCTTCTTTTTTTGGACTCTGCCTGAATAGCCTTTTGGCTTTGGTATGTATTGGAATAATAATAGAAACTTGTATTTTCGCGAATTACTTTCAACCTGATGACAAGGCGTTAGTTATTACTGACAAAATTTCTATAATCTTGGAAAATATTCCATACTTGGAGTCTATTGTCGTGGCGTCAATGCTTGTTATTCATTACAACTATTTAAGAAGATAACGGAAGTTGTCAATTACCTAAATCTTAGAAATCTCATTTTTCATGTGGCGTCAGAAAAGTGCGCATATTAAATCCACAGTGACCGCAGTTGTATTGGTTTTACATTTACGAATATGAAAGTGGGCAGCATACATAGTGGCGTAGTCTAAGAGTAGTCACTTTTGCGTAAATACAAGCCAGTAGTATACTATTTGGTGTGTGTTACTGGGTATACTAACTAAATAGAACTAATAAGTAGAAAAGCATGTATTGATAAAGTTGATTAATCATTGATTGATTTAGCACTGATATTTCTATTGCGGAGAAGAGCATACTCTACCATAGTATAGTTCAAAAATGTATACTAGCAGCATGTGAAAGGAGTAAAGCTGAGAACAATGACAACGTAAAGTTACGACGCCGAAGGCCAGATTAACTCAAATATCTAATGAACGAAGTTAAGGGCCATAAGGCCTATTAGTTAGACCTTATTTATAAATAAAATTCAATCGAGTAGGGTTTTACGGTATGATACAACAGTGAAATCCTTCTTAATCAATCTACGAAACTATTTTCCGCAAAATTGTCTGAGTGTGTACACGAAAAAAAAAAGATTTATTTTAATGTGGCAAATGCGTGCCAGCGCACGCTTACATGACCACAACAAAAACAAAACTGTGAATCAGGCGTCGAGAAGGTGTGAACGGAGGAGGTGTTTGAATGTGATAAAAGAGGGAGCGCGGCGGACGTCGAGAGGGAGTTGATTCCAGGCGAGTGAGGCGGCGACGAGGAAGGATCGGAGACCGTAGTTGTTGGAGTAATTAGGAACGTGGAGTAAGAGGGTATGACAGGAACGAAGCGATAGCGAGGTGGGGCGAGTATCGTCTAAGAAAGGAAGGTTGATGAACGATGGGGAGCCGACAGCGATGAGACGAAAAGTAATGAGAAGAAGGCGGAGTTTGATGCGGATGTGGATGGTGGGCCAGGAGAGTTGGGCAAAATATGTGGATGTGTGGTCGAAGCGACGGAGGCGAAAGAGCACACGAACGGCGGTGTTGATTATTCGTTGTAGGGGTAGGATGATGGATATTGGAGAATTGGCGAAAAGGCTAAGGCAGTAATCGATTTTAGGGAAAAGAAGCGATGAAAGAAGAGACATACAAGAACGGAAGTCGATAAGGGGGCGGATACGGCGGATGTCATGATACGGCGGAAGTCGCTTATCTGATGTAAAGCGTATAATTCACAGAGCAGATCGTTGACATTAGTTAATTCGCAAATAAACAGCCTTCTTTCTTCTTGAATTTGATTACATTAATGGTATTCACATTTTCATTCTTTATATAATAACTCTAACTGCCAGAGTTTAGATGAAATGCAACCCAATTGCTCGGCATTGTTGATGGCAGTGTATATCCTAGATATGTTAGTAATGTGGCATATCGCCAACGGTTCGGATGGATATTCTACCCATTCAGTGGTTATCAACGATAGACGATGCCACAGAGGTCATCCCTGTTGTTGAGGATATCCTCCCATGGTCGCAGTTCACGGTTGGATCGGTTGTCTCATCGTTGTGCAAATGCTTGGAATCGACTACCGTCGGAAATCGTGATGGCCACAGACGTTAAGACATTTAAGACTGCTCTCATAAATTGGACGATTAAGGCGAGAATAATCAAGATTACCCATTTTATTGATATTTTTATGTTGATTTTGGTGTATATAATGATATTTTCTTGTGATCAAGCGAAACGGATTTATAGTCAATGCTTGTTTGTAATAACACATGATGTTACGCAACGCTGTTGGGATAGATGGAGTATGCGTCGAACATATTAAATTAACGTATCATTTAAAACCCATTATTGGATTGATATTTTTAACTTATGTTTTCTTAATCATGACCTGCCACAAGTGTGGAAGGAATTGTTAAGGATAAAGGAAAGTGTAGGCTTAACTGTACGGATTCCTTCATAAGATAACGATTTTAAATCATTTTTATAAACTGCTCACATTAGTTGTAGCTAGAATAATTATGACATTCCGATAATTTTGTTTTTTGACATCTCGACGATGTCAAAAGCAGACGATAGATCAAGAGAAATTATGACACTACATAATTTATGATCGCGCGAGATGAGTAAGTCGTTATAAACTTTAAGACAGGCAATTTCGGTAGAGTAATTAGAGCGAAAAGCGGCTTAGAAGGGAGGAAATAAGTTGGAGAAAAAAGATAAAAATATAAAAAAGATTTATTTTAACGTGGCAAATGCGTGCCGGCGCACGCTTGCATCACCACAACAATAAAAAAAACAAAAATCTAAGTCATGTGTCGAGAAGGTGTGAACGGAGGAGGTGTTTAAATGTGACAAAGGAGGGAGCGCGGCGGACGTCGAGAAGAAGTTGATTCCAGGCGAGTGAGGCGGCGACGAGGAAGGATCGGAGACCATAGTTGTTGGAGTAATTGGGAACGTGGAGTAAGAGGGTATGACGGGAACGTAGCGATATCGAGGTGGGGCGAGTGTCATCTAAGAAAGGGAGGTTGAGGAACGATGGGGAGCCGACAGCGATAAGACGAAAAGTTACAAGAAAGCGGAGTTTGATACAGATGTGGATGGTGGGCCAGGAGAGTTGGGCAAGATATGTGGATGTGTGGTCAAACGACGGATACGAAAGAGCACTCGAACGGCGGAGTTGATTATGCGTTGTAGGGGTAGGATGATGGATTGTGGAGGATTGGCGAAAAGGTTAAGGCAGTAATCGATTTTAGGGAAACGAAGCGATGAAAGAAGAGACATACAAGAACGGAAGTCAATAAGGGGGCGGATACGGCACATGTCACGGAGAATTAGGTTAGTCAAGCGGACCTTGTCACGAACAAAGGGTTTAAGGGAAATGTGATCATCGAAATGGAAGCCTAAGAAAGTGAGATTGTGTACTATGGGGATTATCGATGAGGCAAAAGATACAGTGGGAGGAGATATGTTCGGTTTACGAGGGAGGATCCACATTATTTTAGACTTGTCAGGGTTTAGAACGAGATGGAGATTGGAGAGACGTTCGTAGATAGAAGAAGGACAGTTGTAGGCAGAAATGCTGATATCGTGTATGCGATGTGCGGGTGCATGATCATAGATGAGGATGTCATCGGCGTATTGCATGACGTTAAAGGAGTAAGGTTTGATAAACGGAGAGAGATCGCCAAGCAGAAGAGAGAAAATCAGGGGACCTAGGACTAAACCTTGTGGGACCCCGCAAAATAAGCATTAATTTGCTTGAGAACAAGATGCTCAAGGAGTTTGGAGAGGATTGGGAGAAGTGAGATAGGACGGTACGAAGATGGTAGTGAGGGGTCGAGAGATTGCTTTTTGAGGAGAGGACGAAAAGTGGCGCATTTCCAGTTGTAAGGAAATGTGCGGATACGGATAGACACGTTTAACAATGTGGTTAGGAAGGGTGAAATATATGAGCAGATATTTTTAAGCAAGTGAGTGGGAATTGGGTCAGAAGGAGATGTTTTATTAGGTAATGACAGAAGAACCGAAGAAACTTCATCAGACGAAACGGGAATAAGATAGAATATCTCTTAAGAGGGAAGTATTCAAAGAGAAGAGAGGATACAAGGGGATAATGGGTAGAAAAGGAAGTAAATTAGATAGCTTAGATTGTAGATAAGAAGAAAATTCATCAGGATTTATGTTACAAGGGGTAGGTGATCTTTAAAGAATTGAGTTTAAGATTTTCCAGTGAGATTTAGAGTTGGAAGATTACTCGAGTTGATAGTTGATTTCGCCGAAAGAGAGTACGCTTAGTACACATAAGAATGAGATGGGAACGGCGAAGAGAAAGATATGAAGCAATGAGATTTGGAGTGAGTATGTTTGGAGAACGTTTAAGAAAACGATTAAACACGCGAAAAGACTGACGGAGTCGACGTTTAAAAGGACAACAGTCGGAATCGAACCAGGAAGCATGGCGCAAGCGCTAAAAACGTCGGGGTCGAATATGCAGAAGTTGATTGAGGATCGACGTAAGTTCAGAATCAGACATAATGCAGATATCATCGGGAGAATGATAGTTAAGTAGAAGCGAAAAGTGTGAAGAATTGAATAAGGCAGAACAAAAAATAGGGATATCGATAAGTTTCCAAGGTTGACTTGGAGTAGCTAATGTTGGAGGTGAAGAATAAGGATGGGGATAGGGACAAGTAAAAGTAAGAGTGACAAGGAAATGATCGGACAAACCAGGATCAGTAATTGACAAGGAGGTATAGTCATTGAAGCACTTGGGAACAGCAATGACGTCGATAGCACGGGCAAGAATATGAGTGGGGCTTGTTGAAAGTAATTTAAGGTTAAAATCAGAAAAACGATTCGTTAAAGTGATAGAGTCAGAGCAAGCAGGGCGATCAAGACTAATGTTAAAGTCACCGAGAACAAAAGAAGAAGTATAAGACAATCAACAGTGAGAAAGAAGATCGGCAAAATCGTTAAAGAACATACGTGAGGGGACGGTAGAGCCTGACGGTATACAATCACAAGTTCCACTTGGAAAGGAGTTGATAATCTGCATATGAGTAATTCGAACGAAGTGTAATAGATATTAGCGTTAATTTTAAGCAGGTACGTTGGGTGACGAGCAATGGGCACAATACCGCCATGGTTAGAAGCAGTAGATGTTTGAGAGACAATTGGACGAGCTGATTCGACTAGAGAATAACCAGAGCGGCATAGACGACGAATAGCAAGATCTTCAGAGTCAGAGTGCTAGGATTCGGTAATGCAAAGAATATCGATAGGTAATTTATCGAAGATATCAAGGAGCAGATCAGCTTTATGAAGAATGGAGCGAGTATTGAAAAGACAAAGACGAAAAGTATGCCCATGAGCGAGATCAACTAGCAAAGAAGACAAGGGGAGAGACGGGACGCCATCGGATTTTTGGCCTCGTGTATACGACGTTAAAATTTCTGTTGATTTGATGGATTGATAAGGATGACTCGCCGTTTGTTTCACGTTGATGTTTCTCGATGCGAACTAAATTGAGATAAGCAATATCAGAAGGGAAGTGGTCAGGATAGATACGACAAGTAGATGAAATGGTAAGAAGTTTAAAACGTTGGGAGAGTACCAAGGAAGCATGTGAACTATGTCGGAAAACAAATTTTAGGAGTGAAGGTCTGAGATGATTGGATTTATAAATTTTTTTTTAACAAATCAAAGATACAGGAGCGATATTATTAACGATGGATGGATTATCATCAGGAAGAATGGTTGCTAGGATAGACCTGAAAGCAGATACATCATCATCGAGGCGAGATTGTGGAGAAGCAGATTCGGAAAGCTTTAAGTTAGATATGATAATACAGTGATTGCGCGAAGGAAAACGATTACGTGGATGTTGTGGACGAACAAAGCTGATAGGAGTAGAGGTGGAAGAGCAGATAGAAGTGGGAATGACAAGGGTGATCGATTGAGATTGAAGATAAGTTGGAGCATGTGTGACAAAAGTCGATCGTTGAATCGGTTGATCGAATATGTTACTTGAGATGATTTTGATGAAAGGATGTAAATTATTGAGAAGTGATACGGGGGAAGTAGAGTAAAGAGTACGTGAAGTGACGAAGTATGAGATGTATTTAGATGGGAGGAATATAAAAGAGGAGTTACGAGATGAACAGCTTCACCGTTTGTCTTGCTAGGATGATGTAGATGAATGGAAGTGTTATCGTAAGTTGAACGAGGAGTGTGTAAGAGAAGGTTCAAGAATGGTATTATACGATTCGAAGTCATGTGTTGATACGATGGAAACGTCAAAACCAGTATCGATCTGAGTATTCGTATGTGAGACAAAAGTGGAGGAGCATGATAGGTGCGAGATGACAGCTTTATTACAAGCAAGCAAGTCTATCCGGTCCTACGACAAATTAATATGCAAAATTAAACGAAAAGTGACATTCTCGCTTTGTCGTGCTGACACAGCTTCTATACGCTTAGCAAAGATACAAATCAAATAAATCATATCAACGGAAGTATACTGATTTTTTTGCAACCAAACTGCTCAGTTAAGCAAACAAAAAGTTAATAAAATAGTAGAAAATTAAACTTTAAGTATTCAAACTTTGACACGTCAGATAATATCTTCCCATCAACTTAGATTGGATGGTTAGTCTTACTTCGATGCGTGCATATCAGTGATGTTAATTCGCATTTTCGCACAAATCCTTTATTGTTAAATAAGTGACAATAAAAATAACAGCCTACTTTTAAAATTGATAAAATAAAATTGGTTTAAGATTTTTATATTTTAAATTGATTTAAAATTCTAAAAGCATTTGAAATTACCCACAACTATTTGACCCTTATGATAATTTTACAATCACGAAACCAAGAACCTCAGAGGCATGATATGTTCTAAAATTGATGTATCAAGAAGCAAATACTAATGTTATTAAGTGCATGTAATCTTAGCGCAGTTTATGTTACAAAAAATGATATTTAACAAAGCTACATTAATATTATAAAAATTAGTATTTTAAATTAATTTATATTATAAAATTAAATTTTAATTATAAAATTAAAATTTTAATTAATTCATATTATAAAAATTTAGTATTTATGACAGCAATGCTAAAAATTGTTAACACATAAAAATAACTGTAGTCCTGGATTTCCAGTCATTAGCAATGATTCGTGATACTTCAAAGTTGAGCCATTTATCATTTTGTAATATCTTTATAAATGGCATAATATTATTATAACATGAATGTCAACGTGCACAGCTCATATAGACACCTTCACAAGTTACAAATTAAAGAGAAAAATGAGAAATAAGAAAACACCAAAAGACAGTAAATCTTGAAATCAGCAATGATGAAAGTAAATGAAAAAGAACAAAAAACACGAAACTACGACTTTTGAAACATACATTTGCTTTCAATTTTTACTATCTCAGCAGGCAAACCATTCCAAACAGAAATAACTCTAGCTGCGAAATTCGAGCATTTCTTTCTCCATAAAAAAATTTATTTTTACGTGGAAAATACGTGCTGGCGCCAGCTTTCAAGACCACGAAGAAAAAATCTAAGTCATGTGTCGAGAAGGTGGGAACTGAGGAGGTATTTGAATGTGATAAAGAAGGAAGCGCGGCGGACGTCGATAAGGAGCTGATTACAGGCGAGTGGGCGGCGACGAGGAGGAATCATAGGTCGTACTCCTCATCGACGGCTTTTACGGGGAATTAAGTTAGAAGAGCGGACCTTGTCGCAGACGAAGAGTTTAATTGACGGGGGTGGATACTGTATTATTTTGGACTTGTCCGGTTTAGAACGAGATTAAGATGGGAAAGACGTTTGTAGATAGAAGAAAGACAGTTAAAGGCAGAAATGGCGATATGATGTATGCGATGGACGGGTGCATGATCATAGATGAGTATGTCATCGGCGTATTGCATGACGTTAAAGGATTAAGGTTTGGTAAACGGGCATAATACGCCAAGCAGAAGAGAGAAAAATAGGGGACATAATACTGATTTGATGTAATTGACTTCGTGTAATTCCTAGAAAAACCGTGTTTAAGAGAGCATCATGGTTGGCTGGCGATAGTTGAAATGATGATTGTCTTATTTGCTCAACGAGTATTTCATCAGTGTCAGTAGACACAGTACATCGATTTTTACGATGAAAACATGAACAAAATCCGCAGTAAAATGGCACACATTTCGAGCTTAAGTCCATTGGTTTAGGAAACGTAATATGTGTCCAAACATCGAAACCAACTGTATCACATGCTACTTGTCTTTCAATAAACTCCAAGGTACTATTGACAACATTATTATACTTTATTTGTCTGATTTTAATGTTCTTTTAGACCATTTCGCAATCCAATTATAATTTAAATTAATGTATAATTTATTGTGATCATATATTATATGATATATCTCTTGTGATCACTTATATTGTGTGATATCTCTATTAGTTTTTAAATCGAAAAGTTGTCTTTTTATCTTTTGCGGAAGCCAAGATAACATTTGTGAAAGCAAATGAATATGTTGTGAAAGCCAAGTTTCCGTTAAATAAAACCGTATTTCCTTTACGTCGTCATGCAATACGCCGATGACATACTCATCTGCGCTCATGCACACGCCCATCGCATTCACGATATTGGCGTTTCTGCCTCCGACTGTATTTCTTCTATCTACAAACGTATTTCCCATCTTCATCAAGTTCTTAACACCGACAAGTCCAAAAAATATGGATCCTCCCCTGTCAACCTAACATATCTCCTCCTCCTATATATTTAATCTCATTGATCATTCCCATAGTTCATAATCTCACATTCTTAAGCTTCCATTTTGATTATCACCTTTCACTTGAACCCTTTGTCCGTGACAAGGACCACTCGTCTAACTAAATTCTCCGTGACATCCGTCGTATCCGCTTACTTATCAATTTCCGTTTTTGTATGTCTCTCCTTTCATTGCTTGTCTTCCCTAAAATCGATTACTGTCTCAGCCTTTTCGCAAATTCTCCAAAATCTATTATCCTACTCCTACAACACATCATCAAATCCGCCGTTCGAGTGCTCCTATGTCTCCGTTGCTTGGACCACACATCCACACATATTTCCCAACTCGTATGGCCTATCATCCACATCCGCATTAAACTCCGCCTTCTGCTCGTCACTTTTTGTCTCATCGCTGTCGGCTCCCCATCATTTATCAGCCTTCATTTCTTAGACGACACTAGCAGTATCACTGTATCGCTGCGTTCCCGTCATTTCCTCTTACTCCACGTTCCCAATTACTCTAACAACTACGGTCTCCGATCCTTTTTCGTTGCCGCTCCCCTCGCCTGGAATCAGCTTACTCTCGACGTCCGCCGCGCTCCCTCCTATATCACATTCAAATACCTCCTCCGTTCCCACCTGCTCGACACATTACTTAGATTTTTGTTTTTTATTGTTGTGGCGATGTAAGCGTGCGCTGGCACGCATTTGCAACGTAAAAATAAATCATGTTTTAACAGCAGCAATAGAATGATAAAATTACAATAAAATTGATCTGCAACTGTTTGAATTGATTGTATAATTTATCTAGTATGTATATATTTATAATCCAAGAATATTCAATAATATTATATAATACATTACAATTACATTAATTATAATGTATAACTATATAATAAGATTTTCTTAATAGAAAAACAAAGTACATAACATAAAGTAACAGAAAAAAAAACGTCATAAATCAAATCAGAGACATCAAACAGTGAAATGTAGTCTGCAGACCAATCAATCACTTTCCGTCTTCCAAACTTTCACGGCCTTAAATCCATTGGGATCTGATCCCCCCCCAACCAATCCAACACGCCGCTTTACGACTGAACCACCCAGGGTCTTTCACCCCCCCCCCGAAGCATCCAATCGGCGCGGAAGATGCTGGGTAAACGAGAGACGAGGAGCTTAATAAACCTTAGCCTTTGCTCTGGGGTACGTCCTCTCGAAAAGAAGACTAATCCCAAGATAGACCAGGTACCCAAAAGGCGTACCTGGATTTTCCCATTTAACGACAGATGCTGGGCCCGTTTCAGGGCCCATCTAGCTCTCTTCAGGATACGTTTAAGACTATCCAGGCCAGCTTTCGCCGACCAGTTCACCTTAACGGTGAACCCCAGGTATTTTACTCGACTTGTGAAGACGGAGTGGTTCATGGGCAAATATGGAGGAGAGGGCAGATAGTGCTAATCTCTTAAGCTTTTGCTTTGCTGCAGGGGTGCCATGAAAGACGACCACCTGCGATTTGGCGGAGTTTAAAATAAGATTGGAAGGTGGAAGCTGGTCTTTTAATCTTAAAAAGAAACGGCTGATGTTAGAGACTACGTCCTTGCACCTGTGTCCAGAGAACAGGGATGTGGTGTCATAAGCGTACACCACTAGACGTTGTTCACGTTTAAATATTTTGAATAGAATGATGGAATCAGCAAGATATAAGATAGGAGAAAGAGGGGAGCCTTGAGGCACGCCCGTAATAGGGTAGTACTGACGCGCATCAGGGTCGTCTTCATAATAAAAACGCTTGGTGTACAGCAGTATCTCCACCCTGTTCACTATTCTCGCAGGCAACCCGAGGGACCTGAGAGAAGATATCACGAAGGGAATTGAGATGCGGTCAAATGCAGCAGAGAAGTCCAGGAAAACAGCCACTACCAGACGATGGCTATTTTCCCGACAAAACTGCTCCACCTCACCTACCGCTGAATGGACCGAGCGCCCTTTGACAAACCCATGAAAACCAGGAGGGATCAAATTACACCTTAACAAATGGTCGCGGATTTTACGGGCAAGCGCTTTCTCGTAAATCGACACGAGGGCATTTTGTATCGAGATGGGACGCAGGTCTTTAGGACAAGAGCAGGATTTAACCTTAGGGATAAAAACACGTTTACTAATATTGATGCCTGCTACATCGGAAGGGGGAGGCTAATAGCATTGTAACGGCCACCTCACTTCTCTGATCGGCAGTCAGAAGCTGACATACCCGAGAAGAAAGTGGAGCGACGGATTTAAAGGTGCCCGGAAGTGGACACCAGGAGTCGAGAATATCATTCACCGATAAATCCCTACTCGTGTAGTCACCTCAGGGCGGGATTGGTTGAGGTTATTGAGTGGCTCCATAATTGTGATGGGCTAGTGACTCCTCCAAAACTTTATCAAGGCCTAGCTTACCTATCCAACCCAATGCTCTATCCTTCCAACATCCAAACTTATCCTTCTTGAATACCTTCCAAAAAGAAGACTGAGCCGGCTTAAGACGGGCAATACTCGCCTTATCCTTACTCAGCTGGAACCTATACCTAGTGCTCCAGTATTCAGTCGAGAGAGTTTGTCTGGCATAAGCAGAGAGATTAGGGAGGTTTAGTAATTTGGCAAGGACCTTGAGTTTTGTAGGAGTGGGATTGAAAATGCGACCTTTATAGGTAGTCGAAAGAACCCGGTAGCTTGCGAAAAGAGGTAGGTATTGAATTCGATTAGACTCTCATTTCCTATCCGGGGGAAGCGCTGGATAGCCGCCTGAAAGAAGGCCATTCTGATTGGATCAAAGTGAAACCTCCTTCTCAGCAGCGTGTCCTGCTCTATCCGCCAACGAATGAGGTCATGAGAGGTCGGCAGTTGTTGACGCTACTGCTCCTTACAGAGGGGTTTAAGCAACCACCTCGAGTGGAGCAGTAAAATATCGAGGATTGAATTCGTTGATGTGCAATGAAAGGAGGGGGCGGTAGTTTATGAATAAATAAACCGTTCCTAGCTCTGCGTATCGATGCGTTGATCCAACGACCAGTTCTGTCGTTGAAATCTCCTAGTATCATGTCATAGCCGCCGTCGATAATCCCATCCAGGAGTTCCCGGTTCTTGTGAATCTCCCCTGAACAAATGTAGACATTGGCTATACTGAGACGTTTACCTTTCTTAACGAGTGAAACTACTAAACACGACAGCGCTGGACAAGAGTAATTCAACAAAAGGGAAGACCTTATGGAGCATTAAACTAAGGTCAAGAGTCCTTGAGATGAAGATGAGTGAGGTGGGGTTATGTACGGAGTATAGTGGGTATAAATGTGCTTTGGGATGTGTCGAGTAATGTCCTAAGGGAGACGGATAGACCGCGTCTCCTGAAGGACTATAACATCTGCGTCTCTACCAGATAAAAGTCTAAGGGCATAAGCACCTCCCGATTACTCACCATTGTGTTAAATTAGTTGGAAGGGGGATGCCAACCTAGACAGAACTAGGTGCAAGAGGGTTTCCCCCTTGCAACTAGCCCCATAACAAGTCACACACCCCAAGGCAATATCTTCATTTCCCTGAGAGGCACTTAAATCTTTTAGAATCTTTCCCACCTTAAGTGGGGGAACCATTCTGGCAGAACCCCCCTCTTCTTAGTTCTGGGGGTTGACTTTAGGTCTACTGGAACCTGAGTGACAGTAAGAGTGACTAGAGGGATAAAAAAGGCCTTTAGCTCAGCGATGATTGTGCGTTTTTGATTCGCCAAAAGTGTAAGGATGTCGTTGTTAGACATTCCGACTGGAGCAGCAGCTTCTACATAGGAGTGAGACGGGGGTTTCATAAATTGTTGACGATAATTCTTGAACGAGGCGCACCTGCGCGACCATGCAGGATAATCCCCACGGCAGTTAATGCACGAAGGAGGTGCCAGACATTTTTCATTGCAGACCATGTGGGCACACTCAGTCGTTCCACATACCCCACATGTTTGGGTCTTACTGCATGTAGACCCCCAATGTCCCCAGCAGTGGCATCTTTGACAGTAGAGGAACGTCCATCTGTCTTCCTCCATTATTGTAAATTTTAAGTAAAAACCCATAAAGGGGTTGCCTGAAGAACGGGATAATAGTAGTCCACTATCTATGTCAGCATTCGCAAATCCAACTGAGAGGGGCTCGCCCCCTTCCCCAGTGCCTGCCTAACTGAGTGCAATTTGAAGCGACTCTTAAGCTTGTTCGAGTCATCATCTTCTAAGTACAGTGGAAAGTTCGAAATCTTCAGGCTACATTGGAGCGGCTTGATAGTAATCGACCCGTGATCCAGATAATGCTCCTCGAAATAAGCCTTATACTCATCCAATATTAAGGCGTTAGTAAAAGAAATCTTCACTGAGTTGGGGTAAACCTTAACAGAGTTAAATATAACTCTTTTGTCGTGAAGACTAATAAAATTACGAAGAAACGTTTGAAACAAGTTATGTTTTTCTATAGGTTTTGACGCCTGTATTATGCACAAATGTGCTAGCTTTGGAATAGGGGGTAATATCCCCTTATTCGAGTCCAGAAAACAAAAATCATCACTTACTTGTGAGTCCGTCCTACCTTTTGAAGAGAATTGATGAGCAGGAACATTCGCTTCTTCCTTGTTTGCTTGAAAATCGTTGCAAAATAACGAGCTTTGAAGCTCCGACATGCTTAATTTTTCACTCATGTATAACTATAATTAATGTAATTACAATACTATCATGTGTAGTATTCCACTATAAAGCTGTTGTCATATCAGTTCCGATATAGCTTGCAATAAACTATTTGGAGGTAGGTAGAGCGAACGTACTTGGATGTTTACTTGACCGGTATCAAGCCCGTGCTGAAAAGAAGGATGGGAGTATAAACAAGAAAATGTATCAATTGGACGGAACAAACGGACTAAACGAAGGGTCTGAACGAACGGGATTAACGAACTGACTGATCGAACGGACTGAACGAACGGGCTGAACGAACGTGATAACGAACGGACTGAGCGAGCGAACTGAACGAACAAAATGAACGAACACAATGAATTCGTCAGCGGGAATATTTTTTATCAGTTTGGTAATTTTTATTATTCTTAGTGGGCTTGTACACTGGCCGTTAGCACGTATTTGGCACTTGAAATAAATTTCTCTATATATACTTAAAAATCTATCAATGTCCTATCAATCCAAATCTGCGTGCAAAGTATCTTAAACGAATAAGTTAGATTGAAAACTCTTCATTTTGTCCATTTGTGATTTCAGATATTGGACGACTTGGTCATAAGCGTATATTCTTCTTGTGGCGATTGCACATAATATGCCAAAAACATAATAGTGATTATAACACAACTGAACTATGCGGTAAAATCAGCATAGCATTAGCCTACATATAGAATTTATACTCCTGTTCCTCTAGCACGTCAGAGAGATTATTCATTAACTACTTAATTAACTACTTAATTTATTCATTAGTCTAAGATTAAATAATATTTATTAGTTTTATTTATACATCAGGTATATATCCAGATGGCTGTTTTGACCGCTCACAGATAACTACAAAAGAATAAAATAGAAAAAGACAAAGATATAAAAATGCACATTAGTAATCTTTGTCGCAAAAACGATTAACACCACGGGTAGTTCACCAGCTGAGGAGTACATTAGCAAATCATCCGACTCATTAGATATACCTTAAATGATTTGGCAACGTATATGTCCACGATGTTACCATGAAGACGATCCCACGCGTTAATCGCTCAATGCAAAAGTTGAAAGGAGATGGGTATTTTCCATTAGTCAAAACTACCAATTTGGGAATGTCCTCGACTTCTCATTATCTTATTAAACAATATACAATCCAAGGATACGGCTTAACTTGACGAACAATAGGTTGCATAGCCAGGAGATCACACATCATCAACCTCTCGCTTATAGATACTAAACCTAAACTGCTCTAACGAGAATGGTAGGAAAGATGTCGCACATTTGGACACATTTTCGTAAAGCAACGATATATGGTCTCCAAATCGCCAATTCCTTTACGCGTACAAGGAAAGATCGCCGTAGAAACATATTCAATCATCGGTCTCATAAGCACATTGTACAAATGCACAGCACAAAACGGAGTTAACTTTCTAAAACAGTTCATTGTAATGTAACATACTTTCCGATATTTGCTACAAATTCTATCGATGCTCGCGCGTGTCTTCAAATTCATCGGCATCACTATACCTAGATCTTTAGTGGTCGCAGTATTCGTAATGATATAGTTACCGAAATAGTATTTATGGCACACGTTGCTAATCTAACCTCATATGAACACATCTTTTGTATTTAAACTAATTCATGTTGTTATGGACCAACAATGAACAAGGTTCAACATGCCCTGAAAAACTTTACGATCTTTGAGATCCTTAATGACCTTCTGCATTTTTATGTTATCGGCAAATGCAAGAATCTTACAACTTTTTAGCGAGTTTAAAAGCTGATTGACAAAGATATTAAATAACAATGGGCCTAGAACAGATCCATTGGAGATTCCGGTAGTATAAGTACAAGAAGAAGACAGACACCGTCCCAGTCGAACTCTAAGTGATCTTATGTGAAGAAAATCTCTTACCCAGGGAAGAATTACCAAATCAATATTGTAATTCTCAAGAACAGCTAGACACATCCGATGCGGAACCCTATCAAGCACTCAACCGAAGTCTAGAAATACTGCGTTAACGCAATAACCTCAGCAATATGCTCAACCAAATCTTCGCGAGCGCATAATAAGTTAGTGAGACATGAGCGACTAGGACGAAATCCGTGTTGTGCCTATTCAGGATTCCTAGTAAATTCAAATGAGCATATAAACGTCTGTTTAATATCCACTCAAAGACTTTGCAAACCACACTAGTAAGTCTTATTACACGATAATTATCGGCGCTATTTTCTGTCCTCGTGTTTGAAAATCGGGGCAACAATGGCTGTTTTCCATATATTTGGTAATTTTGATCTACGCAAGCTCAACTCAAATAACGACGGAAATGGCTCCACTATGTATGGAGCAAGTAATTTCTGAAGATATGGATGAACTTCGTCGGGACCTGCACTGGCTGGGATAGGTAATCTAGACAGTTCATCATAGACCTCTTCAGCGGATACTAATGGATCAAGTAATTTAGGAAGATATGGGTGAACTTCTTCGGGGCCTGCAGCGGCTGGGATAGGTAATCTAGACAGTTTATCATAGAACTCTTCAGCAGATACTAATATCGGAGTGTTATTTCTGTAGGCATGACTTACTGTTGTATCCTCGTAAACATCACAGGAATAAACTGTCTTAAGCTCAAAAGTTGATGCAAACATCTCAGCTATCATGGCAGGTGATGTGACATTTGTACCACAATCTTGTAAAGTAGAAATTGCCGCATGCAGAACTCCTTCTCTTCTAGCAAAAGACCAAAATCTCTTGAGATTACTACTAAAATTTTCAGCAATCTCACCTTTAAAGTTTTGTCTCTTTTTATCTTAAGGCGATTGACTATATTGCTACAAATGACATACTGCTTCCTGTAAAAAATGTTTTGGAAACAAAGCTGGAAAAGATAATTTCTGACTTAAAGCATACCTTAGTTCCGTATAAACCCATGGCGGAAACATGATTGTGCACACGTCGAAAAGGAGCCAACTCGTCCGAGAGTTTTATTAAGGTCGAATGTATCACCTGCCACCACTTATCAACGTCATTACTACAAGAAAAAGTCGTAACCGATGCGGCCTTAAGCAATGCATTCGAATCAGTTCTTTGATATTATAACAAACAGAAGCAAATGAGCTACAAGCTCGCGTCACTTACAAAACATGGTAAAATAAAAAAATTGATTCGACATTATATCCCGAACAAATATGTTGATTCAGATATAACAAACAGAAGCAAATGAGCTACAAGCTCGCGTCACTTACAAAGTATCGACTTTGTCAATTTTATTTTGTAGAAACCAAGTTGAGTATTAAAAAAACATATTTTAATTTTTTTGAAAAAAAAAATAAAAATTAAATTAAATCTCAAATATAAGAGCGTTGTGGTTAAAATAATCACATAAAATACTTATTATACATCTTGACATGACTGGTAAGTTTGAGCTTTAAATAATGCATATTCACAGAAAAATTTGTTTATTTTTAATTAATCTTTATTTTTTTGCTAGTGATTATGCAAAAACGTGATATTTATTTTCTTTAAACACATCAACGTTTAGATCAGTCACAACTTCAAGTAAGTTTGATTTCAAATTCAACCGAAAGAAGAGGTGGAATAAAATGCCAAGATTTAGATGAAATTGCATAAGAAAAATATATTTACTTATATTTTTTTATTGCGATTAATAAATTATATATATTTTTTGTAATTTTTAATTCGTTTTTGGGTCTTCTCGGTTTGGTTCTCCCAAGCAAATAAAAAATCTTTTGGCTTATTTTAAGCAGTATAAATATGCGTATCGACTATGTCAATTTTATTTTGTAGAAACCAAGTTGAGTATTAAAAAAAACATATTTCAATTATCAAATATAAGAGCGTTGTGGTTAAAAAATCACATAAAATACTCATTATACATCTTGACATGACTGGTAAGTTTGAGCTTTAAATAATGCATATTCACAGAAAAATTTGTTTATTTTTAATTTTTCGTCAAAAAAGTAAATTAAAATTAAAAAATCTCAAAATTTTTAAGCACAAATACAAACTTTTGTATTGCTATTATAAACTAATTTTTATGCTATATAACATACTATAATTTGATCAGCCATGCTCTTAAATATTTGACGATATTCAATTTTACAATTTTAAAAAATATTTGGAAGTATTGTTTAAAAAAAATAATTTTTAAATTTCATAACCAATATCAGAGTATATTGCTCAAAATATTTACATAAAATATATATGATAAATCTCGATACTTTAGTTGTGTTTGGGTGTGAATAATGCATCTTCATTAGAAAATAATTGAAATTGTTTTATCATATTTTGCTATTTGCCTCCCCCACTACTTAAATTGTACATGTGGGATAATCTACTTAAACAGATTATACAAAATATTAAATAATATTAAATAAATATTTTAACGTCTTACAGATGACTGATTCGACTAACTGGATATCATTAGCTCGAGCTATAACGTCGGACGAAGACGCGGTTCAATTTCTCCAAGAACGCGGAGTCATTCTCAGGGGTATATAATTAGATATGCTGATAATCACTTTTTTCCCTCGTTAGAAAAAAGTGTCGTCGATTACACGCAATGAAATTGGTGCAAAAAAGTAAATCTTTGCACTGGTATTGCGCCAAAGCATGTTGCAAGGAATAGGTATCCGTCCGTAAGAACACGTGGTTTGATGGATCCGGAATTCCATTGAAAAAGGTCATTCTCATTGCATATTGCTGGACAAAGCAGTTAACCAGCATCAAATTTTGTAAAGACGAGTTGGGCCTGAGCCAAGAAACAGCTGTAGATTTTCGAAACTATTTTCGAGAACTGTGCGCATTTGACGTTTTGCGCAACCCTTCATTTATTGGCGGCGATGGACTCACAGTTGAAGTCGACGAGACCATGTATAGCCGTCGCAAATACAACCGCGGGAAGTTGTACCCACAACAATAAGTGTTCGGGGGTATTTGCCGCGAAACTAAGGAGGTCTTTCTCTTTGCTGTGGATAATCGTACAGCCGAAACATTAAAAGCGTGTATTCAGGCGTTCATACATAATGGCAGCATTATTCTGTCAGATATGTGGAAGGGTTACAGCGGGCTGGATTCAATGGACGGATACAATTTTCAGCATTACACTGTTAATCACAGTGAGGAATTTGTATCGGAAGAGGGCTACCAAAAAAGACAGCGGAAAGCACGTGGAATCAGCTAAAAAGACGGAACAAGCTGGAATGTGGAACACATAGACAAATGCTGGATTCCTATCTAGTTGAATTTATATGGCGACACAGGAATTGCGGACAAAATTTATTTGAAAAATTATTCACTCTCATTCGAGATTTTGCTGTAATGTAATTATTTTAAAGAATAACATATTTATCATTTGGAATCATTATTTTGTTAACGAATGGGGGGAGAGGCAAATAGCAAAATATGATAAAACAATTTCAATTATTTTCTAATGAAGATGCATTATTCACACCCAAACACAACTAAAGTATCGAGATTTATCATATATATTTTATGTAAATATTTTGAGCAATATACTCTGATATTGGTTATGAAATTTAAAAATTATTTTTTTAAACAATACTTCCAAATATTTTTTAAAATTGTAAAATTGAATATCGTCAAATATTTAAGAGCATGGCTGATCAAATTATAGTATGTTATATAGCATAAAAATTAGTTTATAATGGCAATACAAAAGTTTGTATTTGTGCTTAAAAATTTTGAGTTTTTAATTTTAATTTACTTTTTTGACGAAAATTTTGAAAAACAACTTTTTCTGTTAATATGCATTATTTAAAGCTCAAACTTACCAGTCATGTCAAGATGTATAATAAGTATTTTATGTGACTTTTTTAACCACAACGCTCTTATATTTGAGATTTAATTTAATTTTTATTTTTTTCAAAACAAATTAAAATGTTTTTTTAATACTCAACTTGGTTTCTACAAAATAAAATTGACATAGTCGATACGCATATTTATACTGCTTAAAATAAGCCAAAAGATTTTTTATTTGCTTGGAAGAACCAAACCGAGAAGACCCCGTCAAATTTAGATAGAATACTTCTTATGTTTGTATATGCGACTTTAATGGAAGTGGCACTACTTTTCAAGTTTGCATTGGCGCCACATCAAAAGATACTAAATCACCTAATCCTGAGCTACCTTCTGAGATAGGATCAGCTCTTTCCGCTGCACGAATGGTCGTCGACGCACTCTACGGAAAATTTTATCGTTAAATTAGTTTTCTATTTCTCTATTCTGGAGGTCAGATCAGCATGTACATGTTTAAGCAGTAGTCGCTGCGAAAGGTCTGTACCATTTTGAATAAAAATGTATAGAATCACAATTTAATGAAGTATATTCGTATTTTTTATTTGTTTTTAATAACATCTTTTATTGTACGTAAACTATCAATTATTATATAGGGCCATTAAATACTGTTTATAGTCTTATAAAATATTTAAAAAATCAGCATGTTTTATGATAAAAATGAAATATTCTTTTAATTTAATTTGTAATAAGACATAAAGAACATTTGTTCCATGACGGTACATCACAACGTAAAAAAATATCAAAAGTACAGTTTAATATTCTGCTAAAATAAATTTCTAGACGATTTTATTAATTAGAATAGTAGGTTATTCAAATGATGTGCAGCTCTGCTAATTACAGTCGAACATACACGCCTTGGAATCATTTAACGTTTAAAAACGTACAAATGGCCACCTTAGCAGTTCAAATTCACGAAGTGGTAAAATATTCACGAAGTGGTAAAGGAAGGCATTGTTTTTTAACACCGATTGAATAAGACATAGATCATCCTTTAAAAAAAAGATTTATTTAACGTGGCAAATGCGTGCCAGCGCACGCTTACATGACCACAAAAAAACAAGACTGTGAATCAGGTGTCGAGAAGGTGTGAACGGAGGAGGTGTTTGAATGTGATAAAGGAGGGGGCGCGGCGGACGTCGAGAGGGAGTTGATTCCAGGCGAGTGAGGCGGCGACGAGGAAGGATCGGAGACCATAGTTGTTGGAGTAATTAGGAACGTGGAGTAAGAGGGTATGACAGGAACGAAGCGATAGCGAGGTGGGGCGAGTATCGTCTAAGAAAGGAAGGTTGATGAACGATGGGGAGCCGACAGCGATGAGACGAAAGGTAACGAGAAGAATGCGGAGTTTGATGTGGATGTGGATGGTGGGCCAGGAGAGTTGGGCAAAATATGTGGATGTGTGGTCGAAGCGACGGAGACGAAAGAGCACTCGAACGGCGGTGTTGATTATTCGTTGTAGGGGTAGGATGATGGATTTTGGAGAATTGGCGAAAAGGCTAAGGCAGTAATCGATTTTAGGGAAAAGAAGCGATGAAAGAAGCGACATACAAGAACGGAAGTCGATAAGGGGGCAGATACGGCGGATGTCACGGAGAATTAAGTTAGATGAGCGGACCTTGTCACGGACGAAGGGTTTAAGGGAAAGGTGATCATCGAAATGGAAGCCTAAGAAAGTGAGATTGTGGACTATGGGGATGATCGATGAGGCAAAATATACAGTGGGAGGAGATATGTTTGGTTTACGGGGGAGGATCCACATTATTTTGGACTTTCGGGGTTTAGAACGAGATGGAGATTGGATAGACGTTTGTAGATAGAAGAAAGACAGTTGGAGGCAGAAATGCCGATATCGTGTATGCGATGTTCGGGTGCATGAGCATAGATTAGAATCTCATCGGCATATTGCATGACCTTAAAGGAGTAAGGTTTGATAAACGGAGATGGATCGCCAAGCAGAAGAGAGAAAAGCAGGGGACCTAGGACTGAACCTTGTGGGACCCCGTAAAAAAATAGGGATGGGAGGGGAGGATGATGAATTAGAACAGACGCGAAAGGAACGGTCGGATAGATATGAGGCGAACCATGCTATGGAGGAGGAAGAAAAGCCGTAATGATAACGAAGGCGAGTAAGGAGGACGGAGTGGTCGACAATGTCGAATGCGGAGGAGAGGTCGAGGGAGATGAGAACACTATACAGAGCCTTGTCTCGAGAAATGAGTAAGTCGTTGTACACTTTTATGCATGCGATTTCTGTCGAGTGATTAGAGCGGAAAGCGGATTGGAAAGGAGGGTAGAGATTGGATGAGGAGAGATAAGCGTTGATTTGTATTAAGATGAGGCGTTCTAAGAGCTTAGAAAGAGTAGGGAGTAGTGAAATGGGGCGATAGCTAGAAGGAAGGGAGGGGTCGAGCGATTGTTTCTTAAGGAGGGGACGAACGATTGCGGATTTTTAGTGTGAATAAAAGATACGACTGCGGATGGACGAGTTAAACAAGGTTGTGAGAAATGGGGATATCGATGAGCATATAGATTTTAATATGTGAGTAGGCAGGGGATCGGCAGGTGAGGTTTTGTTGGGCAAGGACATGAGGACAGATGATACTTCTGTAGGTGAGACTGGGAGAAGATGAAAGAGTTCCGGGAGGATGAGATTAGACTGGGCAGAGTGGGATAGGATGGAGACCGGGGTGTGAGAGAGCAACGTGGATACTTTAGTCTGGAGAAATGACGAATAATCATTGGCATTGATGTTGCACGGCGAAGAGGAGCGAGCAAGGATTGAGTTAAAAGTATGCCAGAGAGTCTTAGAGTTGAATGAAGTGATGATTTTATGCTGCCAGAAGGAGTTGCATTTGGTACGTAGTAGGTTGAGATGAGACCGGCGAAGAGCAAGATAGGAATCACGGAAAGACGGAGTGATCGAGCGGAAATCACGTCTGAGAGAGCGGTGATAGACTCGAAAAGCATGGCGGAGTCGACGCTTTGATAGTAGGCATTGGATGTCAAACCATGGGGCACGGTGCAAGCGACGGTGTGGGTGAGACTTGAAGGGCAGGAGAATATCGAGAGTGAATGTGAGCTCAGAATCGAAAAGAAAGGCGAGATCGTGAGGAGATGATTTTGTTATTGTGGGTAATGATAGAGATGATTTGAGTAAGGCAGAGCGGAGAAGGGAGAGGTCAAGATTTCTCCAAGGGCGACGTAGAATTGTAGGTGTGTGAGGAGGGGTGTGGTTGTGAGTGAGATCAAGGGTGATAAGAAAGTGATCGGATAGACCAGGATCAGAGATGGACAGTGAGGTGTAGGCAGCAAAATGATCGGGGACAGCGATGATGTCGAGTGCCCCACCAAGTATATGTGTGGGGGCAAATTAATAAGATATTAATTTATAAGATATTGCTCTGTGTTAAGTATTTTTATACGGAGAGAAGATCATTGTATGTGAAGTTCTTAATGGCTCTAACAAGTCAAGATATACTTCGTTGTAAAAATTCATATTTAATAATTTTCTGTCGAAACTGAGGAAACGTCACTATCAATGTGCACATCAAATGGGGACGGCAAAAAACTAATTAAAACAACGCGTAATCGGAGGATCAAACAAAAATGCCAGAGATAAGGATCTCATTTTTAACCTCTGACCTAGATATTGCATATATTGATTACTTTAACGAAAAACTAGCTGACTTAGGCACGATTAATTTCAAGCCCATTCAAGCTTTCTTAAAAATAGCAAACATTCCTCCGTTCCTTAATTCGGAAGTCGTTTTTGCCCTTGAGAATCAATTCAAAGTATCCAATACCAGATTTATTACAGGGAAGAAGGGCCTACCAGTGCCAGTTGCCTTCTACTCCACCTCGGTGGATGTATCTTATTTTCTGTCCAGATCGGCATGTAACCCTTTTCTTGTGCACTGCTTTACTTTTACTATGATCGATACAGACCACCAGACATACCCGCACTTTAATAACTGCCACAAGTGCGGGCACTGGGGGGGGTCAGGATGCCACCTACCCCAATAGTGTGAAGTCTGTGGCTTTCTTGTCGAGCATACACATGGGAAGTGTGATAGTGCCACGCAGTGTTCTAATTGTGGAGGGAACCACCCGGCGTGGTCAAGAAAATGTAACTATTTTAAAGCTTATACAAAACGACACTGTGCTGCTCCTGTTAAGCACTCCAGCTTCGTGGAAGCTAGCACAGCTATTAACAAACTTTCAGACCTGAATATAATCCGCCTAATCGATGCCAAGCATCAGGCCTCTTTGAAAAACTTGAAAAATTTTTTTTCGTCTTGATTACTAATATATTAGTAATTATTACCACGTTCTCAATTACTCTAATAACTATGGTCTACGATGTTTCCTCGTCGCCGCCCCACTCGCTTGTAATCAGCTCTCTCGATATCCGCCGCGCTCTCTCCTTTATTACATTCAAATACCGCCTCCTACCCACCTTCTCGACACATGATTTAGATTTCTGTTCTTTTCTGTAGTCTTGTAAGCGTGCACCGGCACGCATTTGCAACGTAAAAATAAATCTGTTTTTTATATGTGGTGCGGCACAAAGTCAAACTACATCAAATTCAAATAATTCGTCTAAGACAGATCCTGTTTCAAAGAAGAGGGCAGCTTGATCCATAAACTCTCCTCCCTCAAACTATCTAAAAGAGGGAATGACTGGGAATTAGCGGCGATCACCACGGGAAATAAAGATAACGCCCGTGTGCAATGACTCCATCTGCTGAGGCCGGAATGGGAAGAGCAACTTTCTCGCCTCCGGTTCCAACTAGGGGGAGGGCGTCGCACTCCGGTAACTCTAACGCAATGGGAAGTAATCAAGAACCTTTTTCACTTAATATTCTTCAGTGGAATTCAGGAGGAGCTTCCGCTCTTAGGCTTCTATCTAGTAGATATGCAGATGTTATAGTCCTACAGGAAACGCGGTCTACCCGTCTCCCCCAGAACATTACTCGATTTATCCCAAAGCATATAATCACCCACTTTACTCCATACATAACCCCTCCACACTCATCTTCTTCTCAAGGTCTTCTAACCCTAGTTAAAACTCCCTCTTATAAAACTACTCGTGATCAGCCCTTTCTTGTTTATTTATATCACTACTTAAGAACGGTAAACGCATCAGCATAGCCAATGTCTACATCAGGTCGGGGGAAATTCACAAGAATCATGACCTTCTGGATCGGATCTTAAGCAGCGACTACGTCATGTTACTTGGTGACTTCAACAACATAACTGGTCGTTGGATTAATGCAGCACTCCGCAGAGCCATGAACGATTATCTCATATTATACATATTACTGCTACATATGATGTGGTTGTAAAAACCTATCTGTACTGAGCAGTCGCGCCAACATATGACCACCTATCATGACCAAATACGCTGGCGTCTGAGAAAGATACGTTGCTTAGAATGAGGTTTCGTTTTGACCCTATCAGTGTGGCCTTCTTTCAGACAGCTATCCAACTCTTCCCCGGGATAGGGAATGAGAGTTTGACCGAATTTAATTCCAACCTCTATTCGCAAGCTAACGGGATCCATTCGACCACTTATAGAGGTCGCATTTACAATCCAACTCCAACAAAACTGAAGGTCCTATCAAAAATGCTACACCTTCCTAATCTCTCTGCTTCCTTCCGGCAGGTTCTCACGAATTAATATTGGAGTTCTAGATATAGGCTCCAGCTGAGTAGAGACAGGACGAGTATTGCTCGTCTTAATCCCTCTCGGGATTTTTTGGGGGATATTTATAAGGAGAAGTTTGTCTGCTGGCGTGAGAGGGCATCGAGTTGGATTGGTAGCGTAAGCCTTGATAGAGTTTTAGAGGAGTCACTAGCCCTACATAATTATGGAGCAACGATTTCTCCCCAGCCATTCCCGCCTTTGGGTGACTTCAGGAAATGGGAGTTATCTGTTACAGATATCCTTAACTCTTGGAGGCCCACTTTCGGGCACCTTCAAATCCGTCGCTTCACTCTCTTCTCGAGTTTACCAGCTATTGACAACCGATCAAAGAGGAGAATTGGCCGTCACAATGATTTTAGCCTCAACATCCGATGTAGCCAGCAGCAATTATAGTCGACGTATATTTTTACCGATGAAAAAATCGGTTTCATGTCCCAAAGACCTGTGGCCCATTTCGATTTCAAATTCCCTCATATCCATCTACGAAAAACAGAGCTAGATGGACCTTGAAACGGGCCCATCATCTGTATTGAATGAGAAAACCCAAGTACGTCTATGGAGTACTTGAACTATCTAGGGATTAGTCTTCTTCTCTAGAGGACGTCTCCCAGAGCAAATACTAAGGTTTCTAAAGTACCTCATCTCGAAATTACCGACCATAGTCCGCTTCGACTGGACTCTCAGGGACGGTGAAATACCCTGAATGGTTCAGTCGTAAGGCGACGCGTTGGTGCGGCCGGGGGCTCAGATCCCACTGGACCTAAGGCCGTGATACGTATAGAAGACTTAGGCATATCTAGAGACTGATAAAGAAGATTTATTCTAACATTGTTATATGTTTGCTGTGTTTTGTTTTCTAACGTATGTGGTTTTGTAAAAAAATATTTATTTAAATTGGGACGAAGTTTCTCATTAAGCAACATGCAAAATTCCACCCTCATTTAAGTATATAATTGAACGAACGACAATTTCCTAGCATCAGCTTGCATTTACTCGCCACATAATATGTGTGTGAACAAGTCTTAATGTCGTTTTTAATAAAAACGCCTAAAGCATAATATTGACTTAACGTCTCGATTATTTTTGAATTGATAAAATACTCACCTACACAACAAAATAAATCAATATGCATTTGCGGCATATTTGGTTCACTTGCTAACAAACCATAAAATTGACAATATTTTAGTATAGTATCGATGGGAGATTGAAGTCGACCGAACCATTGGCTCGGAACCATATTTTGTGGTCATTGGCATATATGTGACACTCATTTTTTACTACACCAGTAAAGTAATTGACATATATATTAAATAGCAATGGTCAAAGCATAGATCCTTTAGGGACTCCAGTAATTTTGAATCATTTTGTTAATGTTCAACTAACTTGAAATGCAAACTACCGACCTAAAATAAAGTTTCTGATCAAAAACACATAAAAGATTATATACAGTACCTCTCAAGTTTTGAAATCAGGATGTTGTGATCAACACTATCAATGCTTTGGCGAGGTCGAAATAATCACATCTAAAACAATACAACGATCACAATATGTGATTAACTTTCACGAACAAGAACGAGATTGGTAACTGTTGAATGAAAACAGAAAAATTTATGCTTACGTGAAGAGATCTAACTAAACTGATCCAAATAAATACTAATTCGTTTATGGATATTTTTAAAGTATCTTGCATGCAACAGATAACATTTTTGCATGAAACATTCAACAAGATACAATGACCTTGCTTAAGAATAAAACGAATTATTGATATTTTTCAGTCGACTGGGGAAAACTAAACATACGCCACCAATGATAGCACATATTCTGACGTTTCACGTAAAAGTATCGAAGGAAAATCATCATGGCCACTAACGCTACTTATTGAAAGTTTCAACAGCTCCGTATGAACATCATCAATAGTCAAGAGTGTATAAGGTGAAAATGGAGGTAAAGATAAATCGAAACTTTATTTTTTAGGCATCCGAAATGCTTATGAATAAAATGTGGATTTAGCATCAACGACAATATTTATTTACAATCAGATCCGATAACTGAGTCTACATATATTAAATTTTAATTAAACAAATAATTAATGACAAATAATAATTAAATAATTAAATAATTAAAACGCAGAATTACAAGAATTCATTTAAAACGTTGTTTAATATTTAAATTAAGTTATAAAAAAACTTTTGTTAAATTATAATGAAACTGAGATACAACTTTTGCCATAACTGCAGAATAAAAGTACGATAATTATCACATTAAATTTTATGTGAATAAGATAGTATCCAATCCTGCCTCATTGACCTTGTTCACTTCTATTCTTTATTGACCTGTCATTTCCGTTAAATCACTTATTTACTTAAAATTATTATTAAATAAAAATTTATTAATCAGATATTAAAACCAAGTTTCAAAACCAACTATAATGTATAGTTTCTACTATTTAATGCATTCTCACAAGTAAATTAAAAATAAGTTATTTTAATATATCAATAACGAAGATACAAATTTCAATTTTGTTTTTCATCTATCCGCAACGCCACAAAATTTAGAATACAAAATTTCCTATTAATCATATAATTAAGTGAATGGATTAGATTTAAAAATTCTGATAATTTTATAATTTTATATTTTTCTGATATAAGTATATTTTCAGTAGCTTGAAATCGAAAATAATGACAATTGTGTGACTATCTTTAGCTTGGTTATTTAAATGATGTAAAATTTGTAAGGCTTGCATTCAATAAAGGAATCCTATGATACACTGAAACACTATAGTAAATCAATGAAGTGATGTGTCTTAGTCGTAAACATAGAATGATACCTAGGATGTTGATATACAAATGTCTTAAAATGCTGTAATCACTCTGATATTTATAATATTTTATCGTCATTACTCACATCGATTTAATTGTTGCAACACTGCAGTCTGTAATTTTTCTCGTAAAATGGGCTTCGAACAATCTCAATGTCTACTGATATTATTACACTACGGGGCATCTGATATTGCAGACTGGTGTAGTTTATGAACAATAAAGGTTAAATAGGCGTAGTGCTTGTTACCAAAACCCAAATGTCTTTAAAAATTCGACATTAGGTGGCGGTTGAGATATCCGCACTGAGAACGATTTGCTTATTTTGGATTTAAATAACCAACAATGTGTATTGAACATTGTTATCCTAAACTTCAAACTGTTGTCTGGCGTTTTAAATACCGGATATTAAGGTATTCGTAAAATACAGATTGTTATTGATCTTATGACAGAAGGTACATGTGTTTATCAGAATACGACAAATGAAAATAACACGCTGTAATGATAAACTCATTAGCAACACGTACAATTAATTGCAAGTATTTAACAATAATTCGTAACCGATATACAGCATTGGCTGATTACGCGAATCAATATATTTGGAAACAATTGACAGTGAGAGAAGTTATGCTTTCGAAGAATACAACGAATTCAGGTAAATGCTAATTATGCTACAACATGATTATGAAGGCCTTATAATAGAACATATATTACTGTAGTAGCTCAGCAATCGATAAAATCTTTTGATGAGAAAATGTAGTCACGTTTGCTATTTAAGGTTTATAGGGCTAGTTCACCCAAATTACAAACTTATGATTCACACATTACAATCGTCGCATTTAAAATTAAATATAAAATTACCAACGTGAATTTTGATCTTACTGTTCCGAACTTTGACAGATTTTTCTTTAATGGAATGTCGAGACGGTAGGAATAATCGATAAACTATGGACTTTGGCATATTAAGTGAACTTTTACATATTTTTCTTTGTCGGAATGCCGAGACTGTACAAATAATCGATTAACTGATTAAATAAACTTAACCGTCTAGTTATCAAGATTATAAAGGTTTCTATCATTTGAATTATTTCACTTGAACAAGAAAAAAATCGAAATTTTACTAACGTATCTACTCAACTCTATGCTTATATTTATTAAAAATAATATCTTAAATAGAAAATATAATATCTAAGAAATATTTAATATTTAAAAAAATAGCAGACAAGTTTGGTCAAACATAGTAGTAAATTTGAAAGAGACTCGAGATTGTAGGTCTACATCGTTATTGAAAATAGGAAAGGCATTCACCGACAAAAAAAATATTATTGTCACCAATGTTTTAATAACAATAATTTATTTAACGTGGCAAATGCGTGCCAGCTGCACACTTACAAGTCCACTAACAAAAAATGAAAAAGTCAAGCAGATAAATTGTTTAAATTATTATTATTATTATGAATGTTTCAACAGCACATAAAAGCATGGCTTAATTGGCTGGTTCACTGCAGAAAAAAAGAAAATATAATAAAAGTATCACAAATACGGAAAAGCAGCTTTCCCCATGACATCCTCCATCCGTAATTTCTTTTTGAATTCGTTGATATTGCTACTGCACACTGTTGACTCTCCAAGCCTATTCCACAGAGATACAACTCGCCGATCAAATTGGACAGCTCGTGATTTTCTTATCCTTTCACGTCGCAGGGTTAAACCATGGCCTCGGAGGATATTGGATGAGCGCAAATGAAGACAATCTCGAAGTGGATGATCCAAATCATTAAGAATTTGCCAGACCATACTCATATCGATGTACCGGCGGGTCCACGTGACAGTCTCAAGTCTAAGTGCTTTTAATCGATCAGGGTACGACAAAAATTTCAGTTGCGGTGCTAGCTTGGTAGCTCTATGAAGTACCCTCTCTGAACTAATATGTTCTTTTGAATTTTGGGGATACACACACGGCGCAGCATATAGAAGACGGCTCAACACATGAGCAAAGATTAGCGGACGTAGGGCAAATTGATTGAGTGCAATGAAAGTGCGTCGAAGTTGACCGATTATCCCCAACGCATTTGAACAAGCATGTTCAGTATGTGTGACGGTACTCAAATCACTGTTTATCCACACTCCCAAGTCCTTATATTTGTTCACTCGTTCTATATCACTGCTTTGAAAGCTATAATTAACTAAAGATTGAGCATTTCCGCCACGAACACGTAAATGTTTGCATTTTGATATATTTACAATCAACCTATTGAGCAGAGCCCAATTTTCGACTTCATCGATATCCCGTTGCAGTTTGAATATATCATTGGGTGAACGAATTGCCCGCCAGATTTTCAAATCGTCTGCATATAAAAGCATCCGAGAATCAATAAATTCCGGGATATCGTTGATGTAGACACTAAATAACAATGGACCCAATACTGAACCTTGAGGCACCCCTATATTACATGGCCGCGAAGAAGAGTAAAAATTATCTACATGCACACAATAACTACGATTGCTTAAAAACGATTCAATCCATCTAACAAGAAAAAATTGAATGCCACTTTTCTCTAGTTTACTTAGGAGGAATCTATGGTCTACTCTGTCAAATGCCTTAGAGAAATCGAAGAATATGATGTCAGTAGCAATTGATACGGCTTTATTAGCTGACCAATCAAGATGGGCTGCGAGTAGATTAGTAACTGTCGAATAACCCTTACGGAAACCATGTTGCTCAGAAGCTATTACATTATTCTCACTATAAAACTTGACCATATAACCATGTATAATTCGCTCTAACATTCTACAACATAAGCAAGTAATACTTACTGGTCTATAATTGTCTACTGAAGATCTATCACCCTTTTTGAAGATGGGGTGAATGATCGATTGTTTCCACTCTTTTGGAAGATTCGTATCAATAATAGATTGTCGAAATATGTTACAAAGTGGTGTATATATTGAGTCTGCTATTCGACGAAGATATATCGAAGGTAACAAATCAGCACCTTTGGAGTTTGTCTCTTTAAGACGATGCAGTTCAGCTAAAACTTTCTCGGGAGTTATCAAATTAGCTATGTCTAAACTAGGATATGAAACACTAGCACCTCTTATCGTCTCACTGTTCTGGATAGGTTCAGAATACTCGTTTGTAGTCTCTTTGTACAAGTAAAAATGCCTTGAGAACATCTCAGCAAGGTCGTCTTCAATAACGCTATCAAAATATTGGCCAATTGTTTTATTAGCGTTCCTACTACTATTCACATATAGAAAGAGAGCTTTGGGATCATGTCTACAACTATGAGCTAGACCATTTTCAAATAAATAGCGCTTATGTCGCTTTAAAGAATTGAAGAAATTTCTCGCCTGCTTATAAACACCATATTCACAAAACCCACCCTTAAAGCATTTGAAACTGAAGTCACGAGCCTTCATCGCAGTAGCCAGCTCAGTATCAAACCAACGAGCGCTTTTCCGACTAGTCTTAGACTTCAAAGGTGAGAATTTTACCATTAGAGAATAAAGCGTCACGCGAAAATGATCCCAGGCCTCGTCAACTCCGACAACAGCCGGATCAGGCCAACTTACTCTATGCAGCTTTGATGTAATAACATCATAGTTCGCCCGAAAAACATTAATCTGACGTTTGTACCGAGCATGATGAAACACCCTCATTTGTAAATTTAGCAAAACTTTAACTACACAGTGATCAGACAAACCAACAGGAGAATCATATTGGATACTACTGATTAATTGACTGTTTGTCGATAGGCAAAGATCAAGAAGGGAAGAACTACAACTTGAAAAGCGAGTATGTAAATCAACAAATTGAGCAAGACCACAATAAGCAAAACACTCCATAAGGTCACAAGATTCACTATCACAAGTAGGAAGAACCGTATTCGAAGTCCATTCAACATCTGGCATATTCAGATCCCCAATTATCACAGTATCACAATCTCCTCGCGTATACAACTCTATCTCTTCAATGAGTTTCTTAGATATTGCCTTAGGAGCACGATACACAAGACCCAGTATGATGGGTGAGCTGTTATCAAACTTCACCTGACACCACAAACTCTCAACTCTATCAATAGACGACTTACTCAAAACGCGCACCTTAACTTCGTCTCTCATAAAGAGAGCTACGCCACCACCCCTACCCCCTATCCGATCACTACGGAACAAAGAATAGCCTGGGATGGATACCTCAGCATCGGATACATCACAATTAAGCCAAGATTCTGTAATACCAACTATAATTGGATTAACAGACTCGATCCTAAACTTTAGCTCATCGACTTTCTGTAACAAGCTCCGAACATTACAATAAAATATACTATGACTTTTATTCACACCAGTGCGAGTAATAATATCATCTCTAGCAATCTGACACACTTCAGATCCCAAATCAGCTAGGCACTTATATGCTGTAAGACCTTGCCAAAACCCTCCACATTCATGAGAGGCGATACATCTAATGGGGACCAACTGATTCGAATGCGTCGCCTCACTACTTGAAAATTTTGCACACATAGATTGCTCTCACCAAGTGCAACACGAGATGCAAGTTCTTAGCTTGAGACAATTTCTCCCTTTGAAGAGCGTCGAGATCTTTTAAGAGACTAACGTGGGATCATTTTAAACGATATGAATTCCGAAGAATTAACTCAGCATGTGACTGCTCTCTAAATACGGCCTTGAGTAAACGCGGCCTATTACTAAGTGTATCACGCTTACCCAGTCGAAATAATGCAACGAGTTTAACACGTTTGACAATATCCACATTGCAAGAACCAAGTACCTGCGTCAATATAAATCTCACACTCTGGACGTCCTCGTTAAGACGTACTTGTGCGTTCTCAAATAAAGATTCTCTTACATTGGCCAGAATAACAGATCTACATCGATCAGCGGTGTGTTTCCTATTATTACCAATTTGCAATTCGAGACTGTCACGTGACACTGCGGATAGTGTATGTTGACTTATCGTTGACGCTTGTTCCTTCTTTTTGACAGTCCCATTATCAGATATATGACCATGATTCAAAACCTGACAATATGTATTTTCATCATTAGTAACATCAGGTAAATGCACTGGAACATCCATGGCCACAGTCTCACCCTCTACAGTTAAATCTATATTCATTGGATTATTTGCAAGACTTGAGGAGGGATATATAGAGTTAAGACTTGAGGAGGGATATATAGAGTTAGAATAGCTTCCATCTCTATGACTGGAATTTTCAACATTCTTAGTAGATTTGAAAATAAGAACTTCCTTACTTTGACCGGCACTTATGCTTTTTGGAATTGGTGGAGCTGATATGGGTCCAAGAGAATTACAACTCGACTGACCGACAACCAAGGGGGTAGATTCCGTCTTCAAATCATTTATCAAAGATGCGCAGCAGTACCCGCAGTCGAAAGATGCATTAGACAGAGCTGTTTTCTTTTCCCCGGGAACTGAAACACTTGTCCACACATGACAATCTTCACTTGAACACCGAACCTGATAATCCACGAACTTGGCAGCATCACCTCGCTTTGTAGTCTTCCTCTGTTTGACCATTATATGTATGTATATTCAGACTGCGAAACCAAAATATTGGTAACAATAATTTGAAACTATGATTGGTAACAATAATTGGTTTATTTTGATTGCGAAACCAAAATATTGGTAACAATAATTTGAAACTATGATTGGTAACAATAATTGGTTACAATGATTGGCAACGATCATTGATAATTGATTACAATGGTATCTTCGTTCCGTCCTATCTCACTTCTCCCAACCCTCTCTAAACTCCTTAAACGTCTCGTTCTTAAGCAAGTTAATACATATATATGGGAATGTATCTATACAATCAAATGGGATTGGATTTGGCGTTTAAAGCACGGCAGGGAAGTTAATTGGCGTATATGAATGGGCAGATGATTCCAAGATAGAGGAGCAGCAACCAGGAAGGAGCGGAGTTCAAAGGAGGTAGAGTAGTTTGGGACATGTAAAAGAAGGGAATTACAAGAACGGAAGGAACAGTGAACAGGACGATAATTATCAAGAAAAGGAAGGTTGAGAAATGAAGGGGTATGAAAAGTTACAAAGCGAAAAGCAGCGAGAAGAAGACGAGTTTGAACACGACAATAAATTGTAGGCAAATCGAGAGAAGCAAGATGGTAGGATGTATGATCAAAACGACGAAGACGGAAGAGAATTCGGACGGCTGCGTTGACGATGCGTTGTAGGGGAAGAAAATCTGATTTAGGTGAGTTGGAAAATAGACTAAGGCAATAATTGAGTCTAGAAAAAAGGAGAGAAGATATGAATCATACAAGAAATGAAATCGATCAATCACCGAATTTAGCGGAGTTTGCAGAGTATCAAGGTAGATGAGAGTACTTTATCTCTAACGAAAGATTTGAGTGAAATTCGGTTGTCGAAATGGAAGCCTAGGAAACGAGATTATTAACGATAGGAAGAATTGTAGAATTTAATGATACGGAGGGAGGTTCTAAGCCGAGGCGTTGAGGTAGGATTTACATAACTTTAGATTTATCAGGATTCAGAGAAAGGCGAAGGGAAGAAAGATGATTGGAAATTGAGACAAGACAGTCGGCAGCAGAAACACTAAGATCGTGAATGCGATAAACAGGCGCATGCGCATAGATGAGAATGTCATCAGCATATTGCATAACATGGAAGTTAAATTTATGAGAAGTCGAAGACAAATCACTGAGAAGAAGAGAGAAAAGCATAGGGCCTAATACTGAGCTTTGTTGAACACCGGACGGGATCGACGAATGATGGGAGAGAGAAGAGTTAGAATAGACGCGAAAAGTACGGTTTGATAGATATTAAGAAAATCATGACACAGTGGGTAAAGAGAAGCCATCATCATGACGAAGGCGATGGAGAAGAATCGAGTGATCGATGATGTCGAAAGCAGACGATATATCGAGAGAAATTATGACACGACATAATTTATGATCGCGAGAGATGAGTAAGTCGTTATAAACTTTAAGACAGGCAATTTCAATAGAGTAATTGGAGCGAAAAGCGGCTTGGAAGGGAGGAAATAAGTTGGAAGATAGATATGTATTAACTTGCTTAAGAACGAGACGTTTAAGGAGTTTAGAGAGGGTTGGGAGAAGTGAGATAGGACGAAACGAAGATACCATTGTAATCAATTATCAATGATCGTTGCCAATCATTGTAACCAATTATTGTTACCAATCATAGTTTCAAATTATTGTTACCAATGTTTTGGTTTCGCAATCAAATCCTATTTAATGTATGTTGGGTTTTTATTATTTTATGACAACTACGATATTACAATTGTAAATTATTTCGCAAATAAATGATGACTATTTAACAAATCTTAAACAACAAAACGAGCAAAAGCTCAAAGTTACAGCACCAACACTACAAAATGTTAACGAGAGATAAAATATAAAAGAATAGAACAAAACCTATAAATCATCCATGACCTCCCACAGGCGTTGTTTAAATTATCATTATATAGTAATAAATTTAAATTTTTATTATATAGTCTTTGAGCTAACGGGTCTGTGATGTCTAAGAGTAAACTTGTGCCCACCTAGATCTGAAGAATTCCGAAGATCAAATATGCCACAACGAGCATGTGCAGGATTGCTGAGGATCTGCCACGCCAATATCATATCAGCTATATCTCGCAATGTTCGTAATGAAAGCAGTTGCAGTCTTTAATCTATCCGCATAGCTCGATGATCTTAATGACCTGAATAGCATTGTTACCTGACGTAGTACCCTTTTGAGTTTATTTATTTCAGTATCAGTTCAGGGATATATGCACTGTGATACATATGGGAAGTGACTCAGAACGAATACATGTGTTATTGTCTGAGCAATTTTAAATCTAGATGCTCAAAAGTACAATTAAAAAGCCCTAATACAAGCAAAGCTATATCATACACTTAATCAGTATTAACCTTAGTGGAGAGGTCGTTCGATAACTTTATTCCCAAGTCCATTAATATAATCGACATTGTCTTTCCCATCAAGAAAATACAATGAACATGAATCTGGCGTTTATTTACCTTTTATACGTATGCTAAATGTTTTAGATATATTCATCACCAAGTTATTAAAAAATTTCGTTTCCTTGTGAAACCATTATCAAAGCAATTGTAATTAGCTTATTATAATCAGAAATTTTCGCTCTCACAAGATGCAACAAGTAAGTAACTGCGGTAGACCAAACTTGTCGACCAGAACAAGGTAAGTGGAGAATTATCTTTAAATTTGACGGTGTCGGAGAAACTTCCTCCAGTTAAAAAATGGACTAACCTAGTCATAGCCAGTCCGATAACATCGGTTGCCACGAACGCCCATTTTAACTTTTTTTTAATTTCAACCTTTTTATGGGTTGCAATCTAAGATTTTCGTACATACCTGTAGACAATAGGGAGTACCCACACTGTAACCAATGTCACTGCTGAAGCAGTGGGGGTCGACTTGCAAGAATGTTAGATGCTGCGGTATCTGCTCATCGCTAGAGGAACATCACCCAGCCTCCAGCAATGCAGCTCCCTGCTACTCTAAATGTAAAGTTTCTCACCCAGCGTGCTCGAGGAAGTGTTTCTTTTTTTAAAGAATATCAAAGAAGACATTCTATTAACTCTACAAAATCGGCCCTGGATTCACATGGTTTTAAGGCCGTTATCTGTATCCTTCCAATGACTATGCAGGCAGTACTGAAATTGATCGACATAAAGATTTCCGAACAAATGAAATCCATACAGGAAATTGTCTAGATTAACTTACTCTGTCTTATTACCACCCAAGACCAATTCAGCCCCGATCGAGAAGTCTAAGAAACGCCCTTCCTCAAGCAACACATCCCTTTTGAAATTGAAGAAGCGGGGTAATCTGTGGAACATCACGACGGGAAATGATGATGCCTCCCTTTTTAGCTAAAGAGCGTCAGTAATCCCACTGTTAGGATCTGAGACCGGAAGGGTGACCTTCCCCGTTCTGGATCTAACTAGAGAGTCATGATGTCCCTTCTAGTAACACCTTTGCATGGAAAGTAATTCCGAACCGTTTTCACTGAATATCATTCAGTAGAATTTGGGAGGTGCTTCTGCCCTTAGCCTTTTATCTGGTTGAGATGCAGATGTTATAGTCTTTTAGGAAATTATATCTATCCGATCTCTCCAATACATTACTGGATTTCTTCCAGAGCACATAACCTCCCACTTTACTCTGTGCATAACCCCACCTTGATCAAGAGAATGAACAAGAGAACTCATCTTGTTCTCAAGGTCTTTTAACCCTAATTAAATTCCACTTCAGATCATCAATATTATAAAACTATTCTTCAACGGTAAACAAATCAGTATAGCCAATATATATTCGACCGGGAGAGATTCACAAGAAACGTGACCTCCTGGACAGTATATTGGATAGCGGCTATGACATGTTACTTGGTGACTTTGACGACAGAACTGGTTGTTGGATTAATGCAGTACTTCATAGATCCAGAAATGTATATCTTATACATAAACCCCTACCTTTCATTGCACAACTAATTCTTTCCTCGACACACTACCACTACACGAGAGGTGGCTGCTAACACCAACCTGTATTAAGCAGCAGCACCAACAACTGTCTACCTCGCATGACTTACTCCGCTGGCGGTTGAAGGAAAACACGCTGCTGAGAAGGATGTTTCACTTTGGTCCTATCAGAATAGCCTTCTTCTAGGCAGCCATCCGACTCATCCCAGTTGTAGAAAATGCGAGTTTGACCCGATTCTACTCATATCTCTCTTCGCAATCTACCGCGATACTTAATAGGTAGCCTGAGATATTTTTAGGTGCCACTCGATTAAGTATTAAGCGGTCACATATTGCCAATTAGCCTCTTCGTGGAGCTGACTAGGTAACGTCTGTTCGACATTATTTGTTTGGGGGCTAAATAGTTGGCCGACTTCTATCAGCCGTAAAAATATTCATCTCGTAGACTATATCAGATCCCTCTGATGACTCCAACAGCGGATTGGGCAATGGACGAAAAGACGAAAAAGAGTCACGAAGGCCTATTTCCTTACATTAGCAATATTGGGTCATCAAAGGATATCGAGAAGGGGGAATACCTGAACAAATAAATTCTAGGTAGAAAGTATTAATCATTTCATGTAGGCGTTGGTCTTCGTCAGAGTTGTCCTTTGTCTCCACTTTTGTTCCTCGATTACATAGACAAAATTACGAGATGGATGATCTGTCAAATGTCGGTCTTCAGTTCGGTTTCATGTTCTCTTCTCTGCTTTTTGCAAATGATGTTGTCTTGTTGGCTTTTTGTCCTGAAGACTTGCAATGCCTACAAGGTCGATTTATGATGGAATGCTGAGCAGCAGGGATGTTGATTAGTACCTCCAAGACGGTATTTATGTGCTCTTCTCGGATTAAGGTATTAATATCAACATGGGATTGGGGAAAAGGTTCTTCCTGATGCGGATGACTTCAAGTATTTGTGGGGGGGGTTGTTCTCGAGGGATGGCAGGAACATCAGGGAGATTTAGAAGCATATCTGTTTTTCTAACACAGCAATGCGTTCTTTGCACAGGTCTGTCGTTGTGAAGCGGGAGTTGAGTCTTCTGGCGAATCTTTCGGTTTACCATGCAATCTCCGTTACTATCTTTATCTATAGTCATCAGCTTTGGGTTATGACCGAAAGGATAAGATCTTGGAAACAGGCGACCGAAATGACGTTCCTTTGCGGTGTGACCGGTCTTAGCCTTAGAGATAAGTTTAGGAATTTAGTCATCCGGAATGGACTCGGAGTAAAGTCACTGCTTCTTCACATCGAAGAATGTCAGGTGAGGTGGCTAGGACACTCTCTGTGGATTCCTAGGATTTGCCTTTCTCGGAGTGTGTTCCAGGCCGGACTCTCTGGAAATAGGCTTCGAGGTAGCCCTTGGTCGGTGCAGAGATTAAATCTGGATACTGGTTGATAACCGCCTTGTCTATCTGAAAGAGAACTATGGTATGTCGCCCAGGATAGTGATGTCTGGAGTATTGTGTTTAAAACAAAAAATGTGGAAAGACAATATAAATGGTGTATTTACAAACATACACTATTATTAGTGTCAAAATAATCTACTAAAACCAAAATAAAATAATTAATTATTAATTAATAATAAATGATCGCGCTATAAAATACTTATAGTAATAAAATATAAATACATTCTATCATGCAGTGACATATCCACCTTCTGATCCATCTTATTATGCACCGATACGTTATAACTGATAATGGTCCATTCAATTATATCAGAATCAATAAAACATAAATTTATTTTTATATTTGTCTAGCTGTTGTGATATCATCAGAAACAAAACTAATGCTTTGTTTTTGAAGATGCTAGCAGCTGCTAGCGAGATTTAAATTTGTGCTTTATTGATTCTGCTCCAAAATTCTAATAAAATCTTTCTATACAGAAAGTAACTGCTCTTTTTAGCGCAATTAATAGCAAAATTATATTATTAATATTATTATATACTTATTATATTATTATATTATTAATATAATTAATATTTGGCAATTAAGCATTTGACACTAATAAGATTGGAAAGAAAACTATTAAGAAAATAAAATTAATTTATTAAAAACTATTTGTAAAATTTCGCATAAGTTTGCGATACTTAAAAGTAGAAATTCTGAAAACGTTTGCGTGGTGTCTTGGTGTTCAAATATACCAAATTAATCAAAAACAAGATTATCTTTAAACTTAAATAAAATCAACATCTTTATTGTTGTTGTATTTCGCTAAAATCATAAAAAATATTTTGATGACCTTTATTTCTTATTTGAATTATTTAAAGATTATTATTAAATTATTATAATAATAAATCTGTCATAAACCACAACTAATTAACCTCCTAAACATCATAGACAAAGAATATTCTAGCTATACCCAAAACTCAAGCAGAAACATCATGCCGAAGAAGGCCGATAGTATCACACAAAAATACAATAAATGAATACCTGATAACATAGCAGTTCTTGATTACCTCAATTTTAATTTATATAAAGCATAATATACGAAGACCCAGTCATAATATACGAAGACACGGAACGCTTGTATTTATGCTCATTTATTTTAACGATTAATCATTTTATATTTATAAAATGATTAATCTTATATAAATATAAATTATATAAAATTTTATAATTATCTATTATTTATAATTATTTATCTTTATTTTTAATTTATATATCGTATAAAATACGTAGACTTTGTTAGCTGATCTGATTTATGTCCAAAATATTCATTTGATTTATTCTTAAGGATATTGCATATCGATAATTTAATGGAATCAGGAATAATATTGATTTATTGAAAATTAATATAGTATTTCAATGGTTTTTGTTATCATCATCAGATTTTTAAAAACAAATCGCGATTTTTTAAATTACAAGTTAAAATCAATAGTTGATTTACATTATTAATTAAATTTTGGACTTTTGATAATTGCTTTCTTGACACATGTTCAGACTTGTGAAAGTGTGACTAGTCATACGATTAAAAGCGTAAATGTAGTTCGATATATGCGGGTTATAATATAATATTATAGTACAAAATAAATACAGATATTTGATGGTTACATCTCAAATTTTAAATTCTTTTTATTAAAAATTAGAAATTTAAAGTTATGAATTATTTTTATTTCGATTCAAGTGCGAATTAAAAAATCTAATGAATAAATTTACAATTTGAATTTGAATTCAAACACTTGAACTAAAATGGTGACCTCTATTCCTTATTCAAATTATTTAAAGATTACTATTAAATAGTAATCTATTACTATATAATATAGGAATATTATAGTAATATAGGAATATTACTATTCCTATATTCAAATTGGTATTAACTTTTAACAATGCTAATAACACGACCTTTTTTCAAGATTTACCCTACACGCATATTTAAAACCCATATTTTTTAAAACATATATTTAAAACCCCACACGCATATTTTACCTTACAGATATTTAAAACAGGTTTAAATATATCACGTTTTTAATCTCATTCTTTATATTTCTGGAATACAAGGTATTGCCAATACAATGGATCCAGGTCAATAATATAAAAATAATCTACTATAAATAAAGGCTTTAATGCTCTGAACTAAAAATATTTTGACACGAATTATGGCGTTGCTCTGATGTGATGTTCGTGCTACGTGTATGCGGTGTGCATCAACTCGCCACGGTGAGTTGATGCACCGCTCAAATAGTAGTAAGAATCGCTTTTTTGCATTAACTCGCCACAGCGACGAGTTGATGTAGTATTTTCAATTTTTAAATAACTTTGATTATATCCCTTATGCCAGGTTCAGTTCGTTTTATACTTGGTCAGAGAAAGTCAAGATTACTTATCTACGAAAATAACCTCTTTAACTCTGATCGAAAATTGGAAAATGGAAATGGGCGATGGCATTGTCGCATAAAAGATTATTCTTCTTGATTGGTTTTTTTCCACTATCATATGTCGAATTTCAATCGCACAAATTGCCTCATTCATATCTCCGTGATTTTTATGATAGGTTTTCGAGATTTTATTCTGTTCTTAGTTTAAAACCAATCTAGAAAAAAAACAATCTCTTATGCGACAACGCCATCGCACACAAATGTTTGAGGATTACATCTTAAATTTTTAATTCTTTTTATTAAAAAATTATAAATTTATACTTATGAATTCTTTTTATTTTGATTCATGTGTGAGTTGAAAAATCTAGTGAATAAATTTACAATTTTAATTCACTTTCAAACACTTGAATTAAAATGGTGACCTCTATTTCTTATTCAAATTATTTAAAGATTATTATTAAATAAGGAGAGTGAGACCATTCCGCGTGAATTTCTTGTAAAACATGTAAGCCAGACGCGAAAGGATGACGAATGCCGTTTTGTCATCACAATGACTCATCAGTGCCAAATCCCTCACACTACTGGATGCAGAGGAGGAATGGCAGACGGCAATCAATGAATGAATCAATGTGAATGATGTACTAGAAAATTTTCTAGTAACATCATAGAGTACTAAATCAGTACTACAGCTTCACCAAAAAGGATCATTAGCAAAAGCACTGGCAAATGCCAGCGCAGGTCTCTTTAATATCGGCTAACTTTTATTTAAGGAGAGTGAGACCATTCCGCGTGAATTTATTGTAAAACATGTAAGCCAGACGCGAAAGAATGACGAATGCCGTTTCGTTATCACAATGACTAATCAGTGCCAGATCCCTCCCACTACGGAGGGATCTGGCAGACGATCCCTCCTAGGATCGGATGGATCTGGCGGTCCTCCAGGGATATGTCAGTCCTCCAGGGATCTGCCAGTCCTCCGGGGATCTGGAGGACTGGCAGATGGCAATTCATTGATTGCCGTCTGCCAGTCCTCCTCTGCATCCAGTAGTGGGAGGGATCTGGCACTGATGAGTCATTGTGATGACGAAACGGCATTCGTCATTCTTTCGCGTTTGGCTTACATGTATTATTAAATAATATTTTATCTGATGTTAATCTGATATCTAATATTAATTACTTTAAGCATTTTATTTATAAATAAAATTTATACATTTAAGCATTTATATATTTAGCATTTATATATTTAGCATTTATATATTTAAGCATTTTTTTATAAACACTGAGTTAGATTTTAATGTTAATTTAAAAGCACTTATTATGAACCTAGCCTTTATTTAATTTTTATGTAATTTCGGATTCCAATATAATATAGGTATAGCTTTATTATCTGATTCAATTTTAATACCCTTTTTATCAATTATAGAACAATGACTTGTAATTATTGTTTCTAAACTAAAATCACTACGTTCATATGTTGCATTTACATTTAAATCTTTATGATTAACTTCTTTTATCCGTATGTTATAATAAAAAATGATATTGCTTCCTTCTCTTGACCTTTATTCCTTTTTCGAAATGGAACAGAGAAATAAAATATAATAATGTCTTAACATACATTATTATTAATACATCGTATATTATTTATAAGTTAATTCATATAAATTTAATTTTATTTTAAATTTCAATAATAACTTTTATTGTTATATAAATATTAATTGTATAAAATTTTATATAATTATTTATTATTTATAATTATTTATTTTTAATTTATAGTATGAAATACGTCGACTCAGTTAGCTGATCTGATGTATAATAGCCTGCATCCATACAAGGAACTAGTAAATTAGGAAGTTAAAATTACTTGCTTATTTATTTAATGGAGTAATAAATTAATTCATTTACTCATTTGTTAATAAATTAATAAATTTTGTCATTAACAATAAGAAATTTTATTATTAAAAATAGTAAAATATAAAATTAGAAAATACAAAGTTTTATATATTAAATTATAAATTAAAAATAATGAAATTTATAATTAGTAATACTTATATATTTCGAGGAAGATTGTATATTTAATCTATGATGTGGAGGACCTATTGTCACTTATAAAAGGATGATACATCGTCACAATACTTTACCTGTTTATAAAGCTCGTCTACATGCAATAGTTTTACAACATGAAATATATCTACCATTACATGTGAAGCATATTTCTACAGTTTATAATATTATGATACTTAGAACTGTGTGAACACTATTCTAAATTTATATCCTAAAATTCGATACACTTAATGTATGCTGCACATTTTATATGCTTAATCGAACCACGACAATATATCATCAAATTGTGCATCTTTATAAATTGCAAAAGAAAAGCTTTATCGCACCCTATGTTCTCGTATATGTAGTTATGTTCAATCGCCCCATTTACAATAACAAACACGCACTCTAAATCTTATTTTCCAACTGTAACACCGTAATTTTAGAATAAAATGAATATCTCTGAAAACGATATATGAACGTACAAGATACATTTCTTTTGAAATAGATATAATTTGTTTATCATCATTTTTAGACATATGAACCATCGTTTTATTTAAAAAAATCATATGAAATATTACAATATTATTTTTTTTCAATCTCATTAAAATCAAAATATCTTTATGACACAATCTTATTATACATATCAATTATCTTATTACACTTATCAATCTTATTATACATATTTAATATTTATAATATTTATATTGTACTTTGACGAACCATCCCCGAGAATTAATTTTATATTATGTTTTGTCTGTCTTTTTCGAAAGTATTTAAGCTGTTGAAAGTTTTTTACAGCATACAATTAAAAAAGCTCAAAATGACAAAAGGTTATTGTTAGCTATTATGCACATAATTATTCTACAATGTGTATGGACTACATCTACTCGCTTAACTTGTGCTCAGAAATCCAGTTAATTTAAACCATGTGTAATCAAACGCTATGCACTTCATATTTAGTCCTTATGACTCATCAGTGCATAAATTTAATACTCATTCATTGGCAACTTAACACACTGTCACAGGTATATTAATATAGTTCTCTTTTAATCTATAAATATATTCGATGATATTTTGTAACTTTATCTTATATATATAGTTTATGAACTTTATTTTACGTTATTTTAATTATAACTTTGCTTTTGTAATCATTCGTTTTGCAAATAAAATAATCTAATTTAAGAATAATTATAATTATTCATAAATTACTATAATTTATAAATTATAGTTAGAAATTATAATTATAATTTAATTATTATTTATTTTTATTAAATTATAAATCATAATTTTTTATCTATTAAATAATCTAATCTATAAATTAAACATAAATATATTGTTAGGCATAATCTCAATTGATGTTGCTAGTGAACTAGAATACGAACCCAATTGGAGTTTAATTTATTCGGATTCATTAAATGCCTTAGTCCGAATTTCTCTAATCAGTTGACGACATCCACATGTAAAAATATTACATTGTTATTTGGATAATTAAAGACAAAGTCCAGCACAAAGAAATTAAAATTATTTTCAATACTTTGACAACTTTTGATGCCATTTTTAACAATATTGAAACGAATTTTTTTTCGCGCTGAACTTTGCTATAATTATCTTAATGAGCATTGTTATCATATAATATAAATATATAATATGCTTTTCCATTACGAATATAGACTATATTTCTTCATTTATGTTCTTACGATGTTTATATTTTATACTGAACACTGTATGAGTTTTTTTATTTTAACTCAAAATTATCGAAAAGTATGTTATAAATTAGTTTAATTTATAAATTTATATAATTTAAATTACTAGATATATTAAATATATCATTTAATATAAATTAGATAATTATAGAATTGATTAATTGATTATGATCTATGCACCAACAACCTGATTAAACTACTAGTTCGAACAAGTGTTAAAAAACTGATATTAAACATTGAATTCGTTCCTATAACTGAATTTGAATCATATTCCAACGTAATCCTTATTTTATAATATTCATTTATTACTTTACATTAATATTTTATACCTTATAGGAAGTAGATTGTTTAGGTATTTAATATTTTTATGTTTTTCGGTTTTTTTAAAGCCACGTTGAAAAGTTGCTTCTCATATATCTTCATTTATATCCATACGACAAGAAATCTTAATATACAAACGAGTGTATCACCAAAGGACTTTCAAAACATTGTTAAACTAACTGTATCGGTCTAAGCCTCTCTTAACAAAATATTTTTTATCCAAACCTATTCAATACTCGATTGCTCGATTGTTGCATAAGTGAGTGATGAAATACTGCGTTGTAAAACAATGATATTAAAGTCAATATGATTAAAGTACAAGATAAAATCCGGAACTTGACGGAGTTTCTATCCAAATTTACAGATTACCAAAGTTTAATCTGTACTGATCTAATAATTGACTACTGAAAGTTGAACATTATTTTTAACATTATTAGGGATAAGGCAGTTTTGTAAATGTTCTAGGCGTTATACATTTACGTAATTTAATCGAAATTATGCAAATTTAAATTTGCTTATAAAGTTGTAACAAAATTATAGCTAATGAAAACTGCAGCTAATCAAAACAGTGGCTAATATAAGTGCATACGAGTAGATATCCCTTAATATCTTATATATAATATATATTTATATTATATATTTAAATATATATATTAATATTAATATATAATATTTTTTAATAAAGACTGTGTAGTAGAGCCGGTGTATTCTATGTAATTTTCCCTTAATTACTAAATATTTTTTATCGAAACCAATCATCCATAAAAATTTTACAATGTGCATTCTTTCAATAATCGACAGACTTAAGTAGTCGCATAATTAAGTAATTTTTTATTAATAATAATAGTTAATTTTATGTAATTTTATTTAATAATCACCGACAAAACCTATTGCTTATTTAATCAAATAAAGATTTTTATTTGCATAAAACATCTAAAGAAATCATAATCTTACTATTTTTTGCATGTAGTCGTTTTTATTAGGATTTGAAAATCATACTACTATAGCATGTATTTACTGAAAACATAAGACTTACAGTATCAATCATTCTCGTAATTGCAGCAGCTGTACACTTTGAGAGTGGCAGTCCCTCTTTGTGTTTGATATTATGTGATAATATTCCAGTCTCAACAATTGAGTCCGATAGCAAGGGCTGCATTTCCTTGTTGATTAGATATAATGCATTATTAAATCCTATTTTTCATTATCAAAACAAATATGACAACAATAAAGATAAAATAACTTTGTGTCTAGTGTTTTTCTTTTCGAAATAGCCCCGATAACCGTATACAAATACTAAACAAACTAGTTTAAGTGATAGATCATTAAAATGAAAAGCTTTGTTTGTGACATACTTTACTATTTTATCTTCTTCGTTTAAGTTTGTTTGTCGTTTCAAGCAACTGAGTGCGAAACCGTTTTCAAATTTCGATGTGACGACAGTATTCTCACAAGTATTGGACTGTGTATCATTGAATTAATAATGTTTCGATTAAAACATTTGTTCTTGTGATTAAACTTTCAAACGAATGGTGAACACACTGAAGATGATATAATGTTTTAAAATGATAAAATACAAAAGTAAAAACTTACTAATAATTATTAATAATTATTAAATGTTAATTTATTGGAATAAAGGAAAATCAAAAACCAAAACAATAGTTCAATGGCAACTGCCATCATCAGGAAAATAAAATTGTCTGTTTTTCAAAAACTAAAACTAGTCTTTGCTGGTGGCAGTTTAATGATATTCCGTCTTAACATGGCCTTCGCCTGTTTTGTTGTATTCAAGCTTAACAAATATATTAATTTCAGTTATACTTTAGGAATTATTTTCACCTGTGTTAACTAAACGTTTCTCGAAGTATTTTGTAGTAAAGACTTCATTTCATCTATTTAATCCCTTTAGATAATGTTAATTCATAGGAATAAAGGAAAATCAAAGACCAAAGGATTATTCAATAGTTCAATGGCAACTGCCATTATCAGGAAAAGAATTTTTTACAGTTTTGTACATTCTAAATGCACAAAACTGTTAACATTTTTATTTTTCTGATGTTGATGGAAGTTGCCATTGAAATATTGAGTAATTCTCTTTGGTCTTTGATTTTCCGTTATTTCTATAAATTAACATTTGTTAAATTCGAGGAAATGGATGACTTAAATATCTTCAATTATTATTAAAGTTGATTTAATGAAGTAAATATTTGTAAAAATGTGGTTTGTTTAGATTGCACTTTCAAAATTTCTGAAAAAAATCATTTTACACTATTATAAAGCGTACATTTAATAAATGAAAAGCCTAATATGTTGCATTATAAAATAAATTATATTTTTTTACCAAAAAAATAATTTTTTTTGTAAAACATTTTAATTTTTACCAAAAAATTTTAATGTTTTTGGTAAAAAAATACACAAATTAAAAGGGGGTCAGATACCAAGGCCGTGCATTCTGTAGTAAAGTTAAAAGTCGATTATCCATTCAAAAGCCAATTATACGACAAAATTATTAATAATATTTTTAATAATATACTAAATCTTCATAGCTGTAAAGATGTTTAGTTCTTTATAAGCTTTAAAAACAGTACAATTACTAGTAGATGTAACGTTGAATTGAGATACAAACGACATATTTTAATTTATAAATTTATAATTTAAATTACTAGATATATTAAATATATCATTTAATATAAATTAGATAATTATAGAATTGATTAATTGATTATGATAAATGCACCAACAAGCTGATCAAACTACTAGTTCGAACAAGTGTTAAAACTGTTATGAAACATTGAATTCGTTCCTATAACTGAATTCGAATGAATTCAGTTATAACTGAATTATAACTGAATCTTCAATACTGCCAGGCTAATGGATGTAACGTATAACTGAATTATAACTGAATCTTCACTACTGCCAGCCTAGTGGATGCAACGTTTGAAGCGCGATGCAGACGTCCTGAGTTCGAATTGGATCAGCACCAGTGTACGCGGTAAGCAGATAATAAGGGCCGAAACGTAAATCAACACTACGTAGGATATTTTTAGTTCGTTATAAGCTTTAAAAACAGTACAATCAAAATATAAAATGTAGGATAAAAAATATTTTAAATTAAAATTTACGCAAAAATATTAATATTATGCCGTATATTTATTTTTACATTTTAAAATCTCCAGATTGTTTTGGTTTTAAGGGGACTAATCTTTGATAAATATTTTCTTAATGCACATCATTAAATTTACTTCATGTAAATCGCCTTTAGACGTTTCTTCTTGTAATCATTATTCAATCCCATTTTATCTCTGCGCTCGCGTTTATTTCATATACATACTTTAACCATTTTTTATCCTATTTACATTTTTTAATCCCCTTTACCCTCCTAAATTCTATCTTTTACCTCATTTTTAATTTACAGTTTTATTCATTTCTATCCATAAACTTAAGATAGCAGCGTAAAGGTAGTTAAATTGGTAAAATGGAATTAAATACGGATTAAAATGGGATTAAAGTGTAAAATGCAATATAAAAGGAGTAAATATGGTGATTGATTAAAGATGTGATTAACAACTTTATTTGATATCACATTATGTAATATCATTATGATTTGAGCACGTGACGCCAAATCATGTGATGGCACCATCATGTGATAAGACTCAAATAGTACGTTATGCACTCTCCTTTATTTCTATTTATAAGCTCGCATTGTACATTCATTGTTAAAGCGTGATGCATCTCTGCATCACGCTTTATGATGTGATTCATATCATGACGATTAAACAAATAACCTACCAATATTTCGACACTGTAGTAGGATTTCAACATTACCGAAATTATTGTAGATCCCTATCTAATTAACTTTGTACACCGATGTGTTGTAATTTCACTGTGGTTATCTAATTCCAACATAAATACGTCTTTTGTTTTCCGGCGTATATTGCTAAATATCCATTGTTGATAATTAACTTTACTATGATTATATATTCTTCTGCTGAGCCACGTTTTGTTAAATTTTTATACTTTCCGTCAATATAGAACTAAGCAGTAGATCGAATGCGCAGAGTTCCTACTTTAACTTTTTTAAATTTACCGCTGTAATGCATCAAATGTCTTGTTTTGTTAACTTTTTACCCAACAATAAATGAACATTGATTTTCCGTAAATACTACATCCGTCAATCCCTTTACTTGAAATAACAAGGACGTCTTACAACAGCTAAAAATACAATATAACTGCATAGCGCTATTGCGTTCAATCTATTTCATAGAATGTCTTTGATCATATTTTTAAAATTTAAGTAATAATGTATTGGTAACGTACTTGGACTGTCAACTGGCAGAATGATATTCTCTTAAACAATTTTGCAGCATCTCATTATAATGCAGAGATTATTCATTTTCGTAATAGCGCATTTAGACTTCGGGAAACAAATACAAAAAAAGAGTTAGCTGGTAAAGATACAAAATGCTAATTCTGCTAATCGATTATTTGATTCGCATTTGTTGAAATGATAAAGGCAGATTTGTAGGTGTACAATTTAAGATAGTTTTAAAAAAGAAGAAGAAAACATACCCTTTATTTAACTGTACAATATTTCGATAGCTTCTGATAACATCATCAGGATTGAAATTTTGAATATTTAAAATTTTTGAAAATGAAAGGAGATTCTGGATTTAGCAAATATTTATGGAAAATTGCATGAATTTATTTATGCAATTATAATTCACAAATTTTTATGGGTTTAGAGTTATCTAATTGACTACCTAATTAGTCATTGTTATTGTCCGTATATTTAAATTTGATTTCAATATTATTAATATACCGAACTTACTAAATTAATGCATAACAGATTAATCACTGCTGTCAATCTCAAGCCATCTAAAGACCAATCGTCATTCTGACCTAAAGTTTCTTTATTTATTGTTTATAATTCACTATTTATTTATTACCTAATATTTATTATCTACCGTTTATTTCATTCTATTCTACTTATTTATATTCTATTTATCTCCTGTTTATTTCTATTCTACTTTCATTGTATATCAGATAAATTAGGATAAATCATTTTATTGTTCAGTCATTATAATATCATTCATAGTAAGTAATTAAGAACTTTGTAAGGATTAATCACTGCTGTCAATAACTGCTCATGTAAACCTAAGAAATAAAGGTTAGTTATTTTACTGTTCTAAATCGTGAAATGGAGGAGCTTCCTCCGATTAAGAAACTCGTCAATCTGGTTAACATTACCCCCACAATTCCAATGCAAAAAAACAGTATTTCAACGAATTTATGAGAAAATTTATTAATACACAACCTAATAGAGTTATGATTAACTCTGCAAAAGTGATGAATAACTACTACAGGATATCCTTCGTATCCTCGGACTTAGCCACCTCTTTTGTTAGGTTCTTCAAAGAAAATTGTTCCCATAAAGGAACTCTAGTAGCAAAGCCTATTATGTCGTCAGTAAAGATTACTAATATTATCCCCGACCTAGAAAAAGAAAATATCGCAGAACTTCAAAAGCGTTATTCCCTTCAAAACATTAGATTTATTATAAAAACAAAGACTACCAAATTCTTCCTACAATGCCCATCTCATGTCTAGTGCAGCATTCAATTCTTTTATGGGTTGCAATCTAAACTTTACAATTGCAAGTACGGGCAATCTTACATTTCCACATTGTAACAAGTGCCACATGTGGGGACACTGGAACTCCACCTGTGGCAGGATGAAGAAATGCGGAGTGTATGGATCTTATTAATTCGTCTATGGCACTCAATGCAAACTAGCCCCAAAATGCACGAATTGCGGACTTGAACATCATGTGTGGTCAAGAAGATGTTCAGCATTCAAGGAATATGTGAGAAGACATACAACAGAGAATAATGTCTACTCTCCCCCTGTAACGGCAAATTCCGTGTGAACACTTCAACAAGAAACAACTCGATCGATTGAATTACTGATTGCCAGTTTGGCAAATACACCATCTAAGCCTTCCATAATCTCTCTTCTTGTTGTAAAATCTTCAAAGAAGAGATCAAAATCAAATTCTTCAAATTTGAATTCTAAGAGGAGATTCACCTCCTCTTCATAGAAACCAAACCTGCCTTCTTCTAAGACAGTGCCTCCTATTGCAATTACCAAGCAGAATGTAAACCTATGGAGATTAACAGATGGGGTCACCACTGGAAATGAAGATAACGCCCGTGGGCATTGTCTCTAACTTGTCCGGCTGGGTGTGGGAAGGGCAACCTTCTCACCTCCGGTTCGGATTAGGAGGAGGCATCCCAATCCAGCTCACGTAACACAATGGGAAGTAATCAAGGGCCTTTTTACTGAATATTCTTCAGCGGAATTCTGGAGGTGATTCCGCCCTTAGGCTTCTATCTGGTAGAGATGCATATGTTATAGTCCTTCAGGAGACGCGGTCTATCCGTCTTCACCAGGACATTACTCGATTTATCCCTAAGCACATCTACACCCACTATACTTCGTACATAACCCCAACTGACTCCTCTTCATCAAAGGTTTAGGAAAGCACTGCTCACCTAAACCCTTCTCAGTCTTCCTTCTGGAAGATATTCAAGAAAGAGAAGTTTGTCTGTTGGAAGGATAGAGCATTAGGTTGGATCAGTAGAATTGTCCTTGATAAAGTTTTGGAGGAGTCACTATCTCTACACAATTATGGAGCCACTAAATCACCCCCAACCAATCCCGCCTTGGTGTGACTTCAGGAGTAAGGACTTATCTGTTACAGATATCCTTAACTCCTGGGGGCACTCCCATGCACCTCCAAAACCCAGGCGCTACTCTCCACTCGTGTTTGTCAGCTTTTGACAGACAGTCAAAGAAAGGAAGTCGCCATAACAATGCTGTTAGCCTCCCCGTCTGATATTGCTGGCATAATAAATATGAGCCGACGTGTGTTTTTACCAAAAAAGAAGTCGATTTTATGTCCTAAAGATCTGCGACCCATTTCGATTCAAAACACCCTCATCTTTATTTACCAAAAAGCGCTTGCGCGTAAAATCCGCGACCATCTAAGTAGGCGAAATTTAATCCCACAAGGTTTTCATGGGTACGTAAAAGATCGCTCGGTCCATTCAGAAATAGGTGAAGTGCATCAGTTTTGTCAAGATAACAGTCATCAGCTTGCTGTGACTGTCTTTCTTGATTTTTCTGCTGCATTTGACCGCGTTTCCATTCTTTTTGTTATCACTTCTCTCAGGTCCCTTGGGTTGCCTTGAAGAATTTTTAACAGGATGGAAATGTTGTTGTATACTAAGCGATTGTTCTATGAAGACGACCCTGATGCACGTCAGTTCTACCCTATTACGGGTGTGCCTCAAGGATCCCCACTTTCTCCAATCTTGTATCTTGCTGCCTCCATTGAACTCTACAAAAAATTTAAACGCGATCAACATCTTGTGGTATACACTGATGATATCACAGCCATGTTCTCTGGGCACAGGTGCAGAGATGTAGTCTCTGACATCAGCCGTTTCTTTTTAAGATTAAAAGACTAGCTACCAATATCCAATCTTTTTCTCAACTCCTCTAAACAGACTTTTGCACACACTTTTTTCAACACACTTTCTTCAATTTTGCAGCCTCCACCACTCCCTACCTTCACAAGTCGAGTAAAATACCTGGGGTTCACTATTACGATGAACTTTCAGCGAAAGCTGACCTGGATAGACTCAAAAGTATCATGAAGAAAGCTAGGTGCGCCCTGAAACGGGCTCAGCGTCTGTAATTTAATGGGAAAACCCAAGTGCGCCTCTGGGGTACTTGGGCTATCTCGAAATTAGTCTTCTTTTCAAGAGGACATCCCCCAAAGCAAATACTAAGGTTTCTTAAGCTCTTTATCTCGCGATTACCAAGCATAGTCCGCCTCGATTGGATTCTTCGGGGGGAAGTGAGAAACCCCGGGTTGTTTAGTCGGAGAGCGGCGTATTGGATTGGTTGGAGGGCCCAGATCCCTGCGGACCTGAGGCCGTGACACAATGAAGACTCCATTAACGACTAAAATGACTTTGTTTTCGATGTTTCATTTTCTTCATGTTTTTATTTTTAAAACTTTTTAGTAGTTATATAGTTAACAAACGTCTTATATACTAACGTCTTACAGTTATTAACAAAATCCTTAATATCATGAATTCTTCATTATATTTTTAAAATGTTTACATTTTATCATTTAGTGGTTATATAGTTGTTAACAAAATCCTTATAATCCTTGTAAAAAAGCGATGTCCGAAGCAAAGTTCTTGTAAATCATCTTGGTCTTCAACATACCACCAGCCTACCATGTTCTTGCCCTTTGGAGTCGTCATCAGAATGCTGACAGCATTTTCGCGTTGGATGGCGATGCTTACGTTTTGGAGGATATATGAAGTAGCACGTGAATCCCTGTAACTTGCTTTGATATTTTCCTATCTCCTTTGCAAAGCCGAAGATCCCAGTGATCTAAAAGTCTCTACTTCAAAAGGGCAAAATATGTGAGATATCGTCAAGTCGGCATATTTTAGACGTTTCCGCTCCTCGGCATATGAAACTGCTACGGCCGCTCCTCTGGCTGCTAGGGTGTCCACGCAGGTTGCGTCCCCCATCAAATATTTTTCTTCACGCCTAAGGAAAATGGTGACTTCATCAGGACGTCGACCATCCGATCTGAATACGTTGAATGGCTCTAAAATGTTTGGGACGTTTACGATGATGAGGACTCTGCTTATCACTGAATTCACAATTATTATTTATTTATTCACATATATTTTTTATAATATATGTTTAATATAATATAATATATAATATTATATTAATATAATATAGTATCATATATTTTATAATATATATTTTTAAATATACACATTTTGCACTGATGTTTATAAATCATATCTCAAAATTCAAGAGCGTTTATTTTAGGGTATGCTACATCTGATCGCGTGTTTAACTTTTTGACTATTCAGCTTTAGTCAGAGTATAGCTATCGAGGTTATTGTAAATAGATTTTAATCAAACAAGTTGTTTATCCATACTGTTCATTACCTAAGTTGTACTACATCTATAGTTTTAAAGGGACGAAAAAGAAAATACACTTTATTTAGCTGTACAATATTTCGATAGCTCCTGCTATCATAATAATTATTAACATTTTTAACATTTTAAATTTTAATCCTGATGATGATAGCTTGAGCTATCAAAATATTGTACAGTTAAATAAAGGGTAATTTTTTCTTCGTTCTTTTTAAACTATTTATTCGAAAATTGAAGAAAATTATGGATGTTGTAGGTATTATGAAATATTTGGAAAATTGTGGATATTAAAAGCTCATTCAATTCGCAGGCTGGGTCTAAATCTACTGGATCGTTCACGTGCCCATGTTACGCATGCAAATTGGTATTATATAGTACGCAAAAGTCTGATATTTATAACCACTTGTCATTCGCCTTGCATGTGCAATTTTCGAAATGAGCCATGTGGTGGAATGTTGCGAGCACGACATCTACATATTCGAAGAATCCAATGCTTTTACATTTGCATAAATGTTGAAAATCGAAATTTTGTGAACATTTAATTTTAATCCTGATAATAGCAGAAGCTATTGAACTATTGTACAGTTAAATAAATGGTAATTTTTTCTTCTTCGTTCCTGTAAAACTATTAAATCAAAAATGAAATGATATTCTGGATTTAGTGATCAAATTGATTTAATGAGGAATTGCAAACGCAAACTGAATGTCTCATTTCAGTTTATTTTAATAATATTTTATTGTGTGGACCATGGACGGATACGCACCATAACAGTTAACGTTCTTGTGGTAAAGCCTATGTACGCCGTTTAAGTTATTACTACCGGGTCTGACATGTATTTCAAGTCTATGAGTGGAATTTCTTGACCGAATATATAGAGAGAGTATTATACAACATCATCAGATTCGAGAAAGCTTAGTATTTTACTAATTAGAAGACTTCAAGTATCGAGTATGACAGAAAGGTGTCGATTGTAAATTTTATAGAGATTCCAACTATATTTTTCGCTTTTTCCCATTTATATTCGCTAATATGCTTTAAAATTTGAGACAAACATATTACATCATAAAATTAAATTACATTTGATTGGAAGTATAAAATAACGACATAAAAAACTGAATTTCGACGTAAAAGAAGATTATTTCCTTATTTTGTAGAAGAAGCCAGTAAACAACGGAAGTTATTAATACTACACACATTGCAAGTTCACAATGCAACTACGCAGGATATGCAACCTCCACAGAATGGATTTAATACCCTTGACATGGAAAGACTGGATGTACTGAAACCAACCATAAATATTGAATAATATTGGAACTGTCTACAATACCAAAACCTTTTTTGAAATCCACAATACCAAAACCTAACTAAATGTTTTAAAAATAACGAAGCAAGCTATTATCAGTCCAAACTGAAGACAGCTTGCTCTGAGGATTACATACCAAAACAAATAACATGAATATCACGTGTGGTGATATTTGAAATCTCACAGAAAGAAATCGAAAAACTTTAGACTTTATTATAACGTTTGCTTTCCAGATGTTACTTAAGTAAATCCAAAACTTACTTGGACTAATCGTGACATAGCGATAGACGCGTAACACGTTTCAGATGCGATTAGCTCTCTTGAATCTAGTTTAAAACCATTCAAGGCAAATCTGTCGGATTAATTCACAAATATTGCGAAAATACTGTATCTGATTCGATTTGTAACTGTTAGTAAGGTGATTGATTGTGTCATTTAGAGTTGATTTCATCGATATATTTATTTTTAGGGTCGCAATAAAGTTTCATCTGGTATTTAAAAGTATTTACTGATGATTGGATAGTAGCTGATTTTTTTATCTCAAGAATAAGATTTTAGAGACGGCATATTAGCATATGTGTAATGGAAACAGGTATGTGGTATCACGGCATATTATACGAGATATTAATCGTGTGGTAGCGTTTAATAAAGATAAATGAACACGGCCAAATATAGCGTTGCTAATTTTGAGACACTCAAATATTCGATAGAGCTGGCAAGCTTTGGGCTATCTTCGTATTAATAGAGTAAAAGCGCAGTTTTTCAAACTTTTTACCAACTTTATTAGCTACCTTAATCGACCTGAGATACGAGACAATAAAAAGAATCATGTATCAAGGCGGTCACCATAATACGATAAAACTGTATTTTACAAGCCCCTCTATTTTTTAAGCCTTGTCGAAATCTTGTAATCGACAAAATCTTGTAATCGAAAATTTACACTTAAATTAATTTACAATAAGTAAAATCATAATTAAATTTTAATTTATCATTAAATTATTATCGCTGTTTTGGTTTCACTTTTCTTTTCTTTGTAGTTTTACTCGGTATTGCACTATGTTCTTCCTGCTGAATTGAACGAATAAATTTCTCGTCTTCAACTAAGTCGATTTTGGTATCTATATTCGGCAGGCTAAATGATGGAAATCTGTCCTGGCTTGTGTCTTTCCGATAATCATCAGTTTCTTTGTTTTTATATTCATCGGATGGTGCTGAAATAATAATTCGATCAATTTTTTTGTCTTTACCATGTTTGAGTTTCTTAGAACTCTTTTTCCTTCGTTTCTTCTTTTTCTTTTTTAATGGGGGATCAAGAAGGGTGTTTACAAATTGTTGATAGTCAAATTTTCTATTTTGAAATTCTACAATTTTAAGCATTTTTTTCACAGTTTTTCTTTTCATTTTCGGAGGATTGCCGGTGGTTACATTAGTAATGAAATTATCTAACAAAGCTACGATTTTTCATTAGTTTTCTAAAGTTTTAAGCAGTTGAAGATCAAGGATCGTAAACCGCATATGATTTGGTTATTTGGGCACATATTTTTATGGCCACATATTTCTATGACCACATATTTTTATGGTCACATTTATATGGCCACATATTTATATAGCCATATATTTAAATGGCTACATATTTATTTGGCTACATATTTATATAGATGCATATTTATATGGCTACCTATTTATATGGTCACATATTTAAATGTCCACTTATTTAAATGGCCACATATTTATATAGCCATATATTTAAATGGCTACATATTTATTTGGCCACATATTTATATAGATGCATATTTATATGGCTACCTATTTATATGGTCACATATTTAAATGTCCACTTATTTAAATGGCTACATATTTCTATGACCACATATTTATATGGCTTCATATTTATATGGCCACATATTTATATGGCCACATATTTATATAGCTACATATTTATATGGCCACATATTTAAATGACTACATATTTATATGGCTACGTATTTATATGGCTGCATATTTATGTCTGCATATTTATATGGCTACTTATTTCTATGGCTACATATATGGCTGCATATATATGGCTACATATTTCTATGACCACTAATTTATACGGCACATTTCTGTCCCACATATTTCTATAGTCACATATTTCTATGGCCACATATTTCTATGGCCACATATTTCTATGGCCACATATTTCTATTGTCACATATTTCTACGGCCACATATTTCTATGGTTACATATTTCTATGGCCTTATATTTTTATGGCCACATATTTCTAAGGCCACATATTTCTATGGCCACATATTTATATGGTCACATATTTCTATGGCCACATATTTATATGGCCACTTATTTCTATGGCTACATATTTCTATGGTCACATATTTCTATGGCCACAGAATATTTTGATGGCTATTTATTTCGCTAACTATTTATTTGATTTGGTTATTTAATCACAAATTAATTTGGGATAGCGAAGCCAGTAATCATGTAGCAGAGATCGCATGGAATATGTTCCATAATATACATTTCAAAAATCTATTTCCTAAATTTTCTAAAATCTTAAGATTAAAATATTTATTATTATTTTTATTATATTATATATAGTACATCATTCATTAACCCCAGTTAACTAATCTGATTTTCTATACAAATGCCTCGTGCCAAGAAAAAGGAAAATTATAGAATTAAGATAAAACAAATTATTAACTTTGTTATAGAATATTTTTGTTGTTAATTTTCGTTTATTTCAAAAATAAATCATTTATTTTAATTTTATATTATTTAAATATAACGTTAATGTTATATTTGATATTAATATAATTATTAAAGTCATATTCTCTGCAGGCAACTTCAAAGCCCAGCCGCTGAAGCAATGTTATTAAGCGGAAGGATGGATCTGCAATCTGGTTACATGCTTACAATTGAGGTCAATTGTAATACTCCCAATTAATACGGGAATATGGTAGTTGTCATATACGGGTGGTAAATACTATATGTACCTGTTAAACAATGCATGTGATGTGCACCTTCATAATATCCAATTTAATTTTCGGCAAGACTATATCCACCATAACTTATACAAAATATAACGCCATTCGTTATTGTACCTGTTGAACGATGCATTCTCGGTGCAACTGCAGGATCAAAATTTTATCAAAAATTTTCTGTGCGACAGGTGCGTTTGTGCCTGATGCTCTTTGTATCATCAGACGGATTGCCAAATTGAATACTTTTAATTTTACTTAATGTGTGTTATCTTGTAGCTTCAATCAATTAGGATTTATATCGTTTATACGAGCGTTTTCACAAAGAATTTGAAGACGATATAAAAGATTATACCCTTGTATATTAGCAGTTTCTTATCAAAAACTTGTGTTATTAAAATATTTTATTATTTATTAGGCTAAATAAAAAATATAAAATTTTAGTCATTTGTGTGAATTATAATCGCGAGAAAAATACTTTATTAAAATAAGACAAGATCTCGACTTTTACGTCATCTTATAGTTATTTGACTTGAAAAAAAATTAACAGTTTAATAAAGTATTTTTTCTCGCGTCTTTAATTCACACCAATACCTAAATACTTTATAAAAATTAGAGAAGATTTCAAATATATAGTCCTATTCAAGTCAAATGAATTGAAAAGGACTTCACAGTAAAAAGCTTGTATAATTTTAATTTTAAAATTTAATTTCAAAATTAAATTTTAAAATTAAATTTTCTTTTCTTATTATTAAAACTAAACAAGCTATATATTTTTTCGACATTTAGTGATTTAACTTGAAGAGTACATAAGGGAAAAAGTATTTCTAATTTTAATAATGTATTTCTCTCTTATCTTTAATTCCCACCAATGTCTTAAATGATTCATTAAAATTAGACAAGCTTTAAACTATTATTTCCTTTTCAAGTAAAATGACTTGAAGAGGAAATAATAGTAGAAAACTTGTCTAATTTAATAATGTATGTCTTTTATTTTAATTAAGTATTTTAGGCATTGATGTGGATTAAAGAACGAGAAACATACTTTATTAAAACTAAAAATCTTTCTTCGTTTACGTCCTCTTTCTATCAAATGACTAGAATATTACGTAACATTAGATAGCTTGTCTGATTTTAATAAAACAGGAAATATATTTTATTAAAATTAGACAAGCTTTTGTCTGTTACGTCATTTTTCGGTAAAAGAATAAATGCTTAAAAGAATGAAGAGTATGTTTGAAAGTGACTGAGCTAAGTAGCGACGAGACTACATATATCATAATATAAATAGATTACATCATATAATCTACTCTATTTACCAGAATAGACAACTCAGTAAACTATTTGCATTATATAATGTTTAATTATATATTATTATAACTAATGAAATATAGCATTTTATACTATATATTTTATGTCTTAAAAATTAAAAATGTCAGGCTGGACTATTATCATTTAATTATCCTAATATATTTTATTTATTGAAAGTTAGTTATCAAACCTGTTTATGAAATCCGACTATTTTTAGTTTGAAAGAATAAAAATCATGTTTGAAAGTGACTGAGCTATCATAATATAAATATTTACATCATATAATCTACTTTATTTACAAAAATAGACAAGCTCAGTGAACTTTTTGCATTATATAATGTTTAATTATATAGTATTATAACTAATAAAATATGACATTTTATCCTATATATTTTGTCTCAAAAATTAAAAAAAGTCGGGCTGAATTATTAGCCTTTAATTATTCTAATATATTTTATTTATTGAAAGTTATCAAACCTGTTTAAGGAACCCAACTATTTTTAGTTTGAAAAAGCAAAGGAAATGTTTAAGAGTGACTGACCTATGTAATGACGATGCTACAGAGATCCTAGCTATAAACAAATTATTTTCAAATACTAATTTTAATTATTGCCTTTTCTGTAATGTTAAGTTAATTTCAGAAAAATCGTAACCTATCTGCTACACTAATTTCAGAACTGTCATCATCCGCAAAAACAGCAAATGCCTGTTTAAGTTTATCCCTTATTTCTTCTTTATCATCTGTTTCCCAGTGTATTGGATAAACAGTTGACCACAAAGTGGGTAAATTTACCGATTTGAGTTTATCACTTTTGAAATTTTGTAAAATGCTTTCCATTGTTGCAGCTGATGGATTTTGTCCAGTCTTTCTTAAAATGGTCACAATCTTCTTAAATTTTACTGTATCGGATACTTTATCAGCATACTTGATAAAGACCTTGGCTAATGCTGTAAACGCAATATCATCATCTTCATTGCTGATTTCAGCTTTCATAATACTTTTAATATATTTTTTAGGATTGTTGACTATTATATGAACATATTTAAATCGAATATAATTGGCGCCAATGTATTAGGGATATAATATAATTATCAGTATTGTTTTTGTTTCCAGTATCAAACAGCAAGTAATTAAAGGTAATTATAGGTAATTAAAAATAAAAAATTTAATTACTTTAGGTAATTAAAAATGTTTTTCAAGTACAATAGCAGTAGAGATAAAGTCATCCCATTCTTCATCAAACGGTGTCTTCTAATCTAATGGAAGAAAGATCTGACCCACCCATCAAACACCAGCGCGACGCCTTAAGATTGAACCACCCAGAATCTGCAGCACATACCTGAGAAGTCAATCACCACGTAATCACCACGTAAGTAGTCTCAACATAAGGAGCTTCATAAATCTTATTCTTTGCTATTGGTGACGTCCTCTAGGTGAGTGCCCAGGCGTGACTAGTCACTTCATCTTCCCTCTTAATGACATATGTTGGGACCGTTTCAGGGCCCAACTAGTTCTCTATAATAACAGCAACAAGCTTTGTACGCAACCAACAATAAATAGTTTTAAACATTTCAAACATTCAAAAACTATCATTCCTACAGAAGATTTCTGGAAGATTTTGAGCTTATCCTCAAAAAGAAAACAAAACAAATTCGACAATTTTAAGAAAGAAAAATCAAATTAAATTAGAAAATTTAATTTGATTTATTTTCTTAAGAACAAAGAAAAATCGAAAAAATAAAGATATATATAGGATTCTAAATTTAACAAAATTCAAACATAATAGACACGTTGTTGCTATTATGGTTAAAAAACGTTTATAACTTGTAAAGATAAAAGCAAGACATATCATAATTTTCCTTTGTTTATAATATATTTTGATCAAATAGTAAAACCTGACAATGTCATCTAGGACAAATATTTTGTAACGTTGACGACATTTGCTTAATTTTGTAAAAATCTAAAGAAAATTAAATTGTACTTATAAATAAAAAAATATTAAAATATTCAGAAACGAACAGATAAAATTGAAAGACAAAATTATTTCGCTAGTGATGCAAGTTTTTCAATTTTACCTGGCCTTTCCTTTATATTTTAAAATACTGATCAGGATATATATTTATTTATCTTACGATAATTTAATCGTAATTATCTTGCGATAATTAAATATATAATTTAACAGCTAAATTGTTTACACTGTGCTCCGGGAGCTTACAAGCTACAGTTTTATAATCAAGGATTTTGCCAAAAGCAGGAGTTAGATTACATGCAGAGCAGACTTCCTTTTCACTCCTAGACTATCTGATGGTAGCCGGCAGCACGCATCAGTAGGGTGAACTACCATCAGTCGTTTCGGCTGCCTTGTGATTTATATAATATTTATTTAAACGAATCAAGGCAACGAATTATTTATTTTGTAAAGCTTTCGGGATTTCTCCCTTCTTCAGTATAGCAAAATCAGTTATAAATTTTGTTTCATGCAATATTTATGCTCTTTTATGAACTGCGTGTAAACTCTGGAAGAATTTGGAAAATTTTCATGTGGATCATTGAGTTTTCGGGCCTTTTGGTAAATAATAGATGTGCTCCGAATTTAGCTGTTTGTCCAACATCGGTTGTCCAATCCAAACAGTTATGTCGCTTTCCTTTTAGCTGTGTCTTGTATGTCTGCTTGTATGATTGTTGTTTGCATTGTGCGTTCGTCGTTTTGGATGCAGCATTTCGCCGCTCCGTCATTCTTGGCTCGTTTGTGGGAATTTATAAATACACTTCGAAGCACCATGACGGGCATTTTACGGATATCAAGGATCAAAATCTTTGCGCTCTGATCAAAAATAGAGTTCTTAAAAATGAAAATATACAAAAATACATTGAAATGAAACCAAATGTTCGATCATCCAACTACAATTTGTTTAAACCAGAACGCTCAGCTATCAAAGAACTGAGAAATATAAAAGACGATTTATATACAAAAGCCGATAAAGGCGGTAAAATTGTAGTATGAATGAAGAATAAGTAAGTAAGGGTTTTATTAAAAAATACAACCGATCAAATAAACTAGATAACATAATTAACAAACAGTAAGTACGACAAATCAACCAACAGACTGCAATTTGCACTGATCTTCTTCTTATTCCCACTTTTACGGCCTCAAATCCAGGGGTATCTGGGCCACCAACCGATCAAACACACCGCCTTCCTACTGAACCACCTGGGGTCTTTCACCCCCCCCCCGAAAAATCCAATCGGCGCGAAATATGCTGGGTAAACGAGATACAAGGAACTTAAGAAACCTTAGCCTTTGCTCAGGAGGACGTCCTCTCGAAAAGAAGACTTATCCCGAGATAGCCCAGGTACCCCAAAGACGCACCTGGGTTTTCCCTTTCAATGACATATGCTGAGCCCGTTTCAGGGCCCACCTAGCTTTCTTCAGAATACGTTTGAGTCTATCCAGGTCAGCTTTCGCCGATCAGTTCACCATAATGGTGAACCCCAGGTATTTTACTCGACTTGTGAAGGTGGGAAGTGGTTTAGAGGCAAATATGGAGGAAAGGGTAGAGAGTGCTAATTTCTTAAGTTTTTTCTTAGTTGCAGGAGTGCCATGAAAGACAACCGCCTGCGATTTGGCGGAGTTTAAAATAAGATTGGATTTGGGTAACTGGTCTTTTAATCTTAAAAAGAAACGGCTGATGTCAGAGACTACGTCTTTACACCTGTGTCCAGTGAACAGGGCTGTGGTGTCATCAGTGTACACCACAAGACGTTGTTCGCGTTTAAATATTTTGAATAGATTAATGGAGGCAGCAAGATATAAGATGGGAGAAAGTGGGGATCCTTGAGGTACACCCGTAATAGGGTAGAACTGACGCGCATCAGGGTCGTCTTCATAGTAAAATCGCTTGGTATACAGCAGGATCTCCACCCTGGTCACAATTCTCGCAGGAAACCCGAGGGATCTAGAAGAATAGATCACAAAAGGAATGGAGATGCGGTCAAATACAGCAGAAAAGTTGAGGAACACAGGCGCAACTAGACGATGGCTATTATCCCGACAAAACTGCTCCACCTCACCAACTGCTGAATGTACCGAGCGATCTTTGACGAACCCATGAAACCTGGAAGGATCAAATTACGCCTACTTGAATGGTCGCGGATTTTACGCGCAAGCGCTGTTTCGTAAATCGAAACGATGGCATTTTGAATCAAAATGGGACGCAAATCTTTCGAGCATGAGTAGGATTTTTTCTTAGAAATAAACACACGCTTACTAATATTGGTGCCTGCTGCATCGGATGGGGAGGCTAAAAGCATTGTGACGGCCACTTCTCTTCTCTGATTAGCTGTCAAAAGCTGACAGACCTGAGAAGAAAGTGAAGCGACGGGTTTGGAGGTGCCTGGGAGTGGACCTTAAGAGTTAAGGGTATCCGTAACAGATAGATCCATACTCCTGAAGTTACACTAAAGCGGGATTGTTTGAGGTGATTGAGTGGCTCCATAGTTGTGTAGGACTAGTGACTCCTCCACAACTTTATCAAGGCCTACAATCCCTATCCAACCCAATGCTCTATCCTTCCAGCCAACAAACTTCTCCTTCTAGAAAATCTTCCAAAATGAAGACCGAGAAAGATTAGGACGAGCAATACTCGCCCTATCTCTGCTCAGCTGGAACCTATATCTAGTGCTCCAGTATTCATTCGAGAGGGCTTGTTTGGCGGAAGCAAAGAGATTAGGGAGGTTCAATAATTTTGCTAGGACCTTGAGTTTCGTCGGAGTGGGATTGTATATACGACCTTTATAGGTAGTCGATAAAATCGCGGTAGCTTGCGAAAATAGGTAGGTATTAAATTCGGTCATACTCTCATTTCCTATTCTGGGAAAGAGTTGGATAGCCACTTGAAAGAAGGCCACTCTGATCGGATTAAAGTGAAACCTCCTTCGATGCAATATATCTTCCTCAATTCTCCAACGAATAAGGTCATGAGAGGTGGACAATTGCTGGCGCGACTGCTCCGCGCAGAGGGGTTTTAACAGCCACCTCGAGTAAAGCAGTAAAATGTCGAGGATAGAATTTGTTGATGTGCAATGAAAGGTAGGGGATGGGAGTTTGTGAATAATATAACCGTTCCTAGCTCTGTGAAGTGCTGCATTGATCCAACGACCAGTTCTGTCGTTGAAATCCACAAGTATCATGTCATAACCGCTGTCAATTATACTATCCAGAAGGTCACAGTTCTTGTGAATTTCCCCTGGACGGATGTAGATATTGGCTAGACTGAGGCGTTTACCGTTTTTACTGAGTGAAACTACTAAGCAAGGTATGGCTGGACATACTTAGTTTAATAGGAGCGAGGACCTTAAGGAGCACTTTACTAAGGTCAAGAGTCCTTGAGATGAAGAGGAGTGAGGTGGGGTTATGTACGGAGTATAGTGGGAACAGATACGCTTTGGTATAAATCGAATAATGTCCTGGGGAAGACGGATAGACCGAGTCTCCTGAAGGACTATAACATCTGCATCTCTACCAGAAAAAAGTCTAAGGGCAGAAGCACCTCCCGAATTCCACTGAAGAATATTCAGTGAAAAAGGCTCGGGCTTACACACCATTATTACAGATTAGTTGGACGGGAGCAGCCAACCCAGACAGAGCCATGGGTGGGAAGGTTGCCCTTCCCACCTCCAGCTCCATCGGGGCCGGTACTCCCTAGGCAATATCTTTATTTCTCAAGGCCAAATTCAGGAGCTTTCCCATTTTTATTGGGGGGGACGGTCCGCCAGACGCGCCCATCTTCTTTGATTTAGGAATAGCCACTTCAGACGGTACTGGCGGCGCCGAAAGGAATGCCCCTAGAAGAGGGCCAGCATTTGCTGGAGTTGTGCTAAAATTGTATTTTTTGTGTTATCCAATAAGTACAATAAATCTTTGTTAGACATTGTATCTGAGGAACCATCGGCCGTGACTTTGGCATAACTTTTGTTAGCAGAAGAAGCAACTGGCTTATACTTATTTCGATATTCTTTAAAAGGATCGGCAACGGCGGAACTATGCCGGGTGATCTCCACCACAGTTACAAAAGATCGGATTGGCATCGCATCTGTCACCACTCGACATGGAGGGGCATAGAGCGTTCGTGCAGACGCCGCATATTTTTAATTCTTTAAAAGTTGAGGCCCAATGCCCCCTTTTGACAATGATTACAATGAAGAAACGTCAAGTTGTTTGTTTCTATGATTGAGAACTTTAGATTATATCCTATAAAGGGATTAACTGAATTTGTGCACAAAGTGTGTGCGTTATCAACATCGCAGGTGACGAACGCCACTGGGAGGGCGTCCCCGGATTTGGAATTTAAAGTCCGAATTGAACCGAGTTTGTATTGTCTTTTTAGAATCTCATTGTCATTAGCATCCAAAAACTGAGGAAAATTAGTGACTTTTAATGTAGCCTGGATAGGCTTTAGCTCTAATGTTCCCAATTGGGACAGATGTTTATCGAAATAAGATTTATAAGCTACCATCAGGTCGTGGGTAGCGAACGAAATTGTTAGTGAATTTGGTAATATCTTGCTATTATTGAAGACTACCCTGCCAGGGTAGTCTTGTACAAACTTTCGTAGAAAAACATTGAATAAGTAATGCCTTTCGGTGGGCTTGGTGGCCATAATTACCGCTAAATTGTTTTGTTTTTGTAACGGGGGGAGTTCCCCGAGTCAGAATTTATGTTAGCTGAAACATCACTTACCTGAAAGTCTTGTAATGTCGATTTTAAGTCAGAAAATACCTTTCCATCTAAATCCATCGAAATATCTGTTTTTCGCTAAAAATTTGCTAGAGTTGAAAGTGTTTGAACCTCCGACAGTACTTTCACTCGTTTCTGCACAAATACTGCAAACCATTGTATGAATAACAACAGCGCCACCCTTTATTGTAGTACTATATAAACGGATTTGCTAACATTATTGTCGTTGTTTTTCGAGTGTTTGTATTCAGTAAGAAACAAACTTTTACTTGTTTTCTGTTGCTTCAAATTGGTTTCGTTCAACATGGCATCTGGCGATGAGAGTGAGATATCAATACGCGAACTGATTCTGAACTTTTATCATAGTTGATCTCCGAGATGTTCGATATTGTTAGAAAGGCGAGTACGACACGTGAAATAGACGAGATGACCTTCGACGAAGTCGTTGAAATGTTGAATAAACATTACTCAAGACGAGCGCATGAAATATCTGCAAGATTCAATTTTGTCGATACGCAAAAAAGATAAAGAAACATACAACGAATGGGTCAACAACCTCGAAGATACTTCACGAGATTGTAACTTCTTCAATCCTACTATTAAAGATGAAGCATCAGCAATAGCAGACAGAATCCGAGATATGATCGCTATGTACTCACCAGACGAATATATTCGTAAATCAGCCTTACAACACGAGGCACTCACGTTGGAACAACTCATTGATATCACGACGAACTATGAAATAATGTGTCGAGCACCGACGTTGATCATGCAAAATGAGAATCAGGATACTACAGATGAAATCCTGTATAGCAACAATACACAGAAAGATAACGTCGCAGATACAACACCCTCAAACATGCAATGATCAGGATGAAATATATTTCAATCGCAAACAAAAACAATTCGGTAGTCGTATAGAAAAATATACACAAATGTGTCGTAATTGTGGGAACACACATACGTCAAATCAATATTGTCCGGCAACAGGAAATAAATGTTTTAATTGTCAAAAAGAAGGGCATTTTGCAAGGTTGTGCAGATTGAAACAAATAAGAATGTTACACCCAAGTCAACAAAGTGAACAGTACGAAATACTCAAAATCGGCGGAAGAAAAACTGTTTGCTCAACTACCAATCAATAATTGTATGGTCCGGATACAATTGAACACAGGAGCAGCGGCTACAAAAGTGTCAAAAGATATATGGTATAGAATAGGCCGTCCGAACTTACGACCTATACGACCATTGTGCGCCTTTGGTGGTTCACAAATTGCTGTTCTTGAAGAGTGCAACGTCAATCGTCGCATTGTCAATGGTTGTAACAACCATTGACAATGGTTGTTACAAGAACGTAAGAAAGGCCGCTTATGGGACTTCCGTGGACGATAAAACTAGGTCTAAGTTTACCCTGTAAATTGACGGATATTAATGCTATAAACCAAACTGACGGTTGGCAAAATATTGGTTGCAAGGTGAAGCAAAGATTTCCCGCGGTATTTGACAAATGTCCAAGTCAAGTCAATAATTTTACTGCATCGTTGCGATTGACAAGGGACGCGAAACCAGTTCGCTGGAACTCAAGACGAATTCCCTAACCAATGGTTGGAAACGTTAAAGAGGAACTCGATCGATTGATACAAGCAAATATATTAAGTCCTGTTAACAGCAACGAAGACATCCCGCCAGAGTGGGCAACTCCAATAGTTGTCGTTAGGAAGAAATCAGGCGAAATACGAATATGTGCAGATTTTAGGGTTACACTTAACAAATACCTTGTAAAAGATGCCTTTCAGATGCCACACATCTAGCAAATCATTAACCAGGTAGCAACAGAACGATATTTCTCAACAATTGACTTACAAAACGCCTACTTACAAATCCCAGTGATAAAGGGACTCAAAAGTTACTGGTAATTACAACACCATGGAGTTACTTTGAATATACGCGCCTTCCGTTCGAAATTTCAACTGCTCCAGCTGTATTTCAGAAATATGTTGACAAAATGATTCATGATGTCCCGGGAGTAGTGGCATATTTGAACGATATTGTAGTGACGTCGGAAACATACCATGATCATTGGAAACAACTAATTACAATCTTCGAACGATTTCAAAAAGTTGGACTTAGAATTTCCCCGAACAAGTGCCATTTTGGACAAAAAGAGATCGATTTTCTGGGAGTACACATCGCAAATGGAATAATTACATTAAACGAAGATAAACTATATGCAATCAATCACCTTCAAATTCCAAGAAACAAATCTGAATTAAAATCATCTTTGGGAATGGTTACGTATCACACCAAATTTATACCGGCTTTGCAGGAAATATGCAGACCATATATCAATTAACATCAAGAGTAACATGGAATTGGACTATTGAACACACAATGTGTTTTAGAGACATCAAAGACGCACTCCGCCATCCGGTTAGTCTGACTCCGTATCGATTAGACAAGCCTCTTATATTAACGTGTGATGCAAGTAATGCAGGATTGGGTGCTGCGCTCTGTCACGATATTAACGGTAACATCAAACCCATATTCTTAACATCCAGGGTACTCTCGATAGCCGAAGAAAAATATTCTGTTATTGACCGCGAAGCCTTGGCTATATTCTTTGCCGTTCGTCGATTCCATGACTATGTGTATGGAAGAAGATTTGAAATCTGAACTGATCATAAACCCCTAGTCGGTATTTTAGGAGATTCGCGTGACCTCAGAACAATGACTAACACGAGAATGATTCGGTGGGCATTACATCTATCGAGATATAACTATACTATTAAATATATTGAAGGAAAGGATAATGTATATGCTGACATTTTATCACGATCGCCGACAGCAACAAGAAATGTCACTGTCAAACAAACCTACGACCTCGATAACGAAGATAATATACTAGTAGTACAAGAGGAGAAACTAGATCAGATCGAGTTGTCGTCACATGAACTTCAAAAGGCATCACACACTGATACACAACTACGTAGGATAACACGTTACGTGCGATTTGGTTGGCCGTCGAAAGTACAGGACATCGACAAAACTTTTGGATTTAGACGGAATGAACTATCATACGAAAATGGAATATTAATGTTTCAACAACGAATTGTTATACCCGAAGCACTGCATAGATGCGTTCTACGAATATTACACGAGGGACACTCTGGAGAGGTAACCATGAAAACCTATGCTAGATACTATGTGTGGTGGCCAAAATTAGATAATGATATCCACAACTATGTCGCAAGTTGTTACGATTGTCAAATAATGAGACCGGCTGCACGCGAGCTACCATTATACAATTGGGACGTACCGTGTAAGCCCTGGCATCGCATTTATCTTGATTTTGCGGGCCCAAAAAAATGGTAAGATGTTTCTAATATTAGTCGTCGCACGAACTAAGTGGCCCGAAGTATGGAAAGCTAAAACCTGGACATCGATTACGTTATGCCGGGCATTGCAGAGTGCATGGGCAAGTTGGGAATTCTTGCTCAAATAGTGACGGATAATGGCCCACAGTTTATAAGCAGCGAATTTAGAAATTTATTTCAAAGAAATTCAATCAAACACATAAGAACAAGCCCTTATCATCCTCAAGCGAATGGTTTGGCCGAGCGTTTTATTCAAACGCTAAAAAGCCGAGTATTAAAAAGAAATTTCGACAGCCAAGCTCTGTTAACTTTCCTGCAAAGCTACAGGAACTCAGTGCATGCTACCACATCTAAAACCCCTGCTGAATTAATGATCGGACGAAGGCTACCTACAGTGTTTGAAAATGTAAAGCCAACTATGGAAAGACGAATACAAGAACAACATGAAAGATGGTCACAGCGACTCTGTGCCTCAGCTCAAACCCGATTTTTTACAATAGGTGATCTGGTTTGGTTTTATGACAAACGTAAAAATATTTGGAAAGAAGCTGTTATCATAAATCGAAATGGGCTAGCTTCATATGAAATTGAATGTGAAGGCGTACATCGACGTACACACGGTAATGAATTACGTTGGCGAATCCATAATAAATATACTGTACAAGATTCGGAAGTGGTATCTGATACTGAAGAGTATGTAAATGCACAATCGTCAAATGGCTCGAATAACAGACAGACGATCGAAATTCAACAAGCCAAAAAAGACGGAATCGGAAAACAATGTGAATCGGGCAATCAACAATGTCGTAATAATGATGATCCTTATACTTCCACGTATCCAAATGAATCGAGAATCGAGAGATAACATGAAAAGGTCGATCAAGATAATGAAGCAAACTAACATACATAAGATAGCGAACAGAGGCGCACTTTATTGTAGTGCTATATAAACGGATTTGCTAAGATTATTGTCGTTGTTTTTCTAGTGTTTGTATTCAGTAAGAAACAAACTTTTACTTGTTTTCTGTTGCTTTAAATTGGTTTCGTTCAACATGAAAAATAGTACATGTTTTCGTGCTTTTAATATAATAAATTTGTTTGGATCTTGTAGCAAAATTAATCGCTTATCATTAATGATCTTATGTTGATGTGAAGATTAATTAAATATAATTTTTATTAAAATAACATTGAAATTTTCTTTTTATTTTATATTTTTTTTTCAATATGGTTTTTATCATAGATTACAAGACGTTTTGTAAAATCATGCAAAAAACGTTCTTATTTTTGAACACGTGATTTCAATAAATCGAATTCACTTAATAATATTTACATTACAATTTAACAAGGTTAAATTCCACTTTCTGTATTGATTTTGCTATAAATACATTAAACTATTATGACTTATAAGAAATACTGTTTTTAAATTAAATTAAGGAATACATTGTTTTGGCTCTGTATGTAATTTTACAAAGTAACAATGAAAATACGGATAAAATTTGAGACAAAATATTGTTGAAAAATTAAGATTTCTAGTGTTTTCAAAAACTTGATCGCAATTTTATAGTTTTGTAAATTGGAAATAAATTTTTAAATTCTAAGATAGTAAGTCTTAGGTTAAAATTACAAAACGTATCTATACCTATTTATATTTGATTTAAAACCCGAATTAAAACACTGATGACATATTCTTTACTTGTAATTAATTCGTATATTTTTTCAAACAATAATTGTTTTGACTTTAAAATAGTATTGCGATTATTATATTTTAATTTTCACATCGCTGCAGTATCTAAGTTGTATTTAATGTTCTTACTTGTAAAGCTTTTAAATGTCAATCGAAAATAATAATTTGAATAATTTTTTTGTTTTCATTTTAAATATTACGTTGTTTTAAGGATTATGCTTAAAATTTTATTTTCACTACGTGAATTACGAAACTGATAATATATTTATAAGGTTTACAGTATTTTAAGCAGCTTTTAAATTATTAATACCCGATCTTTGAATTAACATTTCTGCTGCTCTGAAATTCAAGCACATATCTTGCGATGAAGTTTTAGTTAAGCCAAATTTGTAAAAGTACATATATGCACGCCAGCAATTATGCAATCTGTGAAGTGATATCATCACTGGTCGTCAGTGTCGATGTGAGTGTAAGAATTACAAAACGATTTATACAATTGATCAAGATTGAGCAACAGATAACAATTCAGTGCATTTACTGTTCACAAATTTTAAACAAAATATCACCACCTTTTATCAAAAATGTTGCCACAGTTACTCTCTAGTGATGTTATCATTCACTGAAGTTCGTATCTTAATCTTGATCATTAACAAATGCACTTGATGGAGGAATACCGCGCTCTGTAGCGGTGATGCAATTGAGCGAGTTCAAAACCAAAATTCTTAATTTTTTATTAGCATTATTGAAACAAAATGGTTTATATTTACTGACAGAAATATAATTAATGAATCATTACAAAGTTTGAAGAGTGATTGTCTATCAATTTGTAAAGAGTTATAACTTGTCAATTTTATTCTGTTTTTAAACATCATTAAAATTTTAAATTATTACCGTTTGTCATGTTCACATAAAAGCCATTTAGAGAAAAGTCTAATTCGTCCATTATTTTAATAAAATACTTTCCACCGATACTTTTGTATGCGTTGAGAAGTAGAAATTTAAAATGAATATTTAAATGTTTTTAATTCAATTGAAATTAAGGCTTTATTCACTGTATTCTGCAATATTAGCAGAGTGCTACCAATGGATAAGATTTCAATCCTTAACTAATTATTTTTATTTCAGTAATTTAGAATTACGGTTAGAAATAATTTGGAAGAGCTAATATTTTTCAGGTGGTAGTAACTATTTCTCTATCCTAACAAAGCAGCTGTGAAAAATGCATCGGAACGATGTATTTCCTCCTTTAAAATTTGATTATAACATATTATTCTAACATATAATATATTAATTACAATCAATCTGTAACAATTTTCCATTTAAGATATAAATCTAATTATAATAATATTTTGATGGCATTTTTTGGATTTTGTTTATTTTATCTGTGTAGTTTTTTATTGCTCAAAATATTTATTAATTAAATTATTTAAATGCATTTTAAGAAAAACAATATCATTATATACTATTGTAATACGTAAAATTTTATTATTTAATGTATAATATCTAATATAATTTGGAATACATGAATGCTAATGTAAATACATGTTTGGTGTTTATTCGCGTAGGTTATCGTAACGGTTTTTGTAAAAATTTGTTCAGTGTATGATTATATTATGTTAATATCTTTATAAATACCTTTCTCGCCATCAATATTGTTATTATTTAGAATTAAACTATCTGGATAAAATTGTTTAATCATTTATAAAATATAATTGTTAAAACAACGTGATTTATATCCTCTATTAATAAATGTATAGATAATATATATGTAGAATTTCAAAAATAATAATAGAAAAGGTTTATATCTATATATGAACATGATATTAATACGAAAATAATAGCTATTTTTAATTTATATCAAAATGAGGACATATTCCTGTTTACAACTAGCACGTGTATGCATAAGCTATCATGCTTACTATATAATATTAAACAAAATACATTTAATATTGAAATTTTAAAAATTGTCATATTTCGCAATGATATTGGTTTTCTTCAAAATATTATTTTTAATAATTTAATAAACACATAATTTAAACTAAGTCACTATAAAAATTAAATAAACAAAAAATTGTAAAATATATAAATTCACCAAATTATACAAGAATTTTAACTTTTAAACGGATAATTTTTATGAATAATAAATAATATGCTTTGTATTTGAATAAAACAAATTTAGATTATCATTGTATGACAAGCAATCAGTTATATTGATAAATAATCTTTCATTAATTGCTGTAAAACTCTAATTCAAGTAATATTATTGGTTTGTAGCTTATATAATTATTTGCAAACTACTGAGAATTTATCAAGGAATATCTCGATCAAAAGAAAACGCTATATAATTTATTTTAAAAAGTGACGTTATGAAAATTTACAAAAATTCAATTTAAAAACAAAGTAATTCGTCTTTTCAAAATCCGCTGTGCAAAGTTTAACAATTGGTAAGCATGAAAAATACTGTGGAGAGAATAGCAATTACTGATGAAGATCGTAATATGTAGCTTGGTAAACTTGTTCTTATCGAACGGATCGTAAATCCCGCAGTCTCTTATTCGAAAGCCATTTCTTTATTTGTTTCGGCGTCAAAGAGGTCATTTTGCTTAGCATATCAATCTCCGTCCGATTTGCATAAGGGTAATTAATTTTCTTTAACAAAAAACTGTTGAGAATCTCAATCGTATCCCTGTCGAATTTACTAAATTTAACAATGAAATAATAAAATTACATAATAGTGATTCGTACTTTTGAGTTATGCGGCCTTTTCTGATAGTTAAATTTGGTTCATCTTTGCAAGTAGCGAAAGACACTAGAGCGCTGCGTTCAAGTCGGAAAGTTGCATCGGTAATAATGTTTTCTTTTTCGTTTGAATAACTGAAATTAAAATAAATAAAGGATTAGGTAAAATTAATTAAAAACAACTTGTGACATACCAATTGGTTTCTGTATTTGGCAATGATCCGTTTAGTATATAATCAATTGTAAAATTAGAAAATCTTCTATGGCGATGTGGATTAAACTTTTTGTTATTACAGTCGTGTAGTGTACACCTTTGAATGTAACGACTTTTGCAAATAATCGTGTTCTGTTTCTTTTTACGATACGATACCGGAGATCGAAGTTTACGGCTAGACGATCTGTCATCTATTAAGCTTTCATTGTGTTCTATATTATCAATTTTGCAGCTAATAAACAAAAATAAATTGATAAAATATTTAATTTGACTTTGGTTCATTTACCACTCTGCCACTGCCTCTTTCAATATGTTCTCGATTGAAAAATTGGTGTATCGTGTAGAACGATTTAATTGCAATACAAATGTATTTGTATCAACCATATGTCTCTATCCGAATATTCCAAATGTCAATATTAAATTATCTTCGCGAAAGTCTAAATTAGAACACAAAAACTTAACACCGTGATCAAAAATTTTCAAAACTATTATGGAATATCATTGTGTGTGTTTAAATCAAACGTGAGTTCTGTAAATATACATATTATAATGATCCCAACTTTACTTTGATATATTTCATAAATATAGTAAATTTTAACAGTTAAATTAAAAATATGCTTTTACCAAACTTTATTTGATTATTATATAATCTAAAGACATTTATATTACACATAAATTTTTTTATAATATTATTACACTTTAAAATTTTGAATTATGTACTATTTGTTCTTTTGAAAATACTACTTCGTAAATATATTTTGTATAGCAATTTTAAAATAAGAATTTTAAATAAAAAATTACATAATATTTTTAGGTTGTATTTAAAAGTAGTTTTTAATTCTTTTTGATAACAAAACTACTTTATAGCAACTTTTATATTTCGAAATTTAAAATTTCCCAGCTCAACGTAGAGCTAATTAAAGTTGGCGTTTAAAGTCTAAAGAGATTCAAAAATACAAAGACAAAGTAGACACATAATATGTAAATTCAAAAAATGTTTATTCAGCGTTTTATTTTATTCGCTACCCGTCTATTTAGTATAAAAAACTGTTTAAAGCTATTTCTAAATTTAGCGATTTTAAGCAAATAAATATAAAAGATTATATTATTAATAATTTATTAAAATAAAAATATATGATATTTGATATGTGATCAATCATATTGATATATTATATTTCAAAGTAGAAGTTAAGAAATGTTGCACAATATCCATATTTTAAAACGAATACATTTAATATCCGAAATGTCACTTACTTTTCTATGCAATTACTGACTACTGTTCACAAAAGTTTAACTTCAACAATTTAAAATCCCAGTGATTTATATATATATATATCGTGGCCTTTACTTGACAATCAACAATCAAAATCTAGAATCGCAAAATCAACTAATCAAATTCGACTTTCGCAACATCATCACATATATTTCTGATTGGATCAAATATACAAAGTGTATTTCTGCTAGTATATTTTGCCTTCTTTTTCCACAATACAATGACAGTGAATAAAACATTAATTATTTTATGAAAGAAAAATAAATTTTGTATTTCGTGAAAGATCAATTACATTTGCAATAAAATTGCATCAATTATTGAATTGCGAATTCAGATACATTGCAAATATTAAAACAGACAACCCAATATTGTCTAATAACTGAATAATGCACACAATAAATTGTTATACTGTATATACAAAAAAAGATAAGCAAGATTTTACAAATAAAAAAGGTTTTTAAATTATAAATGAAGAATAAAATTTGAATGTTCAAATTTTCTAGTAAAAATGAATTTTGTTACTCTTCGAAAGCATTGTTAAAAAGGTGTTCTTTTGTAAAAACTATTGTGTATATCAAGTAAAAAACATGTCGTTATAAAACCGCAAATAATTTTGATTTTATTATGAAAATAGAGTTAGATAAGACTTTGTAAATTAAATGCAAAAATCAGATAAGCTAACTGAATCTAACTGAGATGTTTTCGTGGTATTAATATAATAAATTTGCTTGCACAACATCTTTTAGCAAAATAATTTATTATTTAATGTATAATATCTAATATAATTTGGAATACATGAATGCTAATGTAAATACATGTTTGGTGTTTATTCGCGTAGGTTATCGTAACGGTTTTTGTAAAAATTTGTTCAGTGTATGATTATATTATGTTAATATCTTTATAAATACCTTTCTCGCCATCAATATTGTTATTATTTAGAATTAAACTATCTGGATAAAATTGTTTAATCATTTATAAAATATAATTGTTAAAACAACGTGATTTATATCCTCTATTAATAAATGTATAGATAATATATATGTAGAATTTCAAAAATAATAATAGAAAAGGTTTATATCTATATATGAACATGATATTAATACGAAAATAATAGCTATTTTTAATTTATATCAAAATGAGGACATATTCCTGTTTACAACTAGCACGTGTATGCATAAGCTATCATGCTTACTATATAATATTAAACAAAATACATTTAATATTGAAATTTTAAAAATTGTCATATTTCGCAATGATATTGGTTTTCTTCAAAATATTATTTTTAATAATTTAATAAACACATAATTTAAACTAAGTCACTATAAAAATTAAATAAACAAAAAATTGTAAAATATATAAATTCACCAAATTATACAAGAATTTTAACTTTTAAACGGATAATTTTTATGAATAATAAATAATATGCTTTGTATTTGAATAAAACAAATTTAGATTATCATTGTATGACAAGCAATCAGTTATATTGATAAATAATCTTTCATTAATTGCTGTAAAACTCTAATTCAAGTAATATTATTGGTTTGTAGCTTATATAATTATTTGCAAACTACTGAGAATTTATCAAGGAATATCTCGATCAAAAGAAAACGCTATATAATTTATTTTAAAAAGTGACGTTATGAAAATTTACAAAAATTCAATTTAAAAACAAAGTAATTCGTCTTTTCAAAATCCGCTGTGCAAAGTTTAACAATTGGTAAGCATGAAAAATACTGTGGAGAGAATAGCAACTACTGTTTATCATTTAAGATCTTAAGTTTATCTGAAGATTAATTTAATATTTTTACATAAAAAATATTTATATATTTATTTAGATAAATTTTAAATCTTCATAATATTTTGTAGATTGTCCCCCGATGTAAAAATCAAAGTAATTTGCTTGAATTTCACCTAAATAATTGAATAGTATATGTTTTCATGCTTTTAATATAATAAATATGTTTGCCTCGCTTAGCAAAATAAATTGCTTATCAACAAAAATCTTAGTACGGTCTGAAAATTAATTTAATATTTTTACATAAAATAAAAAGTATTTTTATATTTCATTTTTTATTTACAATCTTTATAATATTTTGAAGATTTCCCCCCGATGAAAAAATGTATGAAATTTGCTTGATTTTTACTTGAATTGTTGACAAGTACATCTTTTCGTGCTTTTAATATGATAAATTTGTTTGGATCTTGTAGCAAAATTAATCGCTTATCATTAATGATCTTATGTTGATGTGAAGATTAATTAAATATAATTTTTATTAAAATAACATTGAAATTTTCTTTTTATTTTATATTTTTTTTTCAATATGGCTTTTATCATAGATTACAAGACGTTTTGTAAAATCATGCAAAAAACGTTCTTATTTTTGAACACGTGATTTCAATAAATCGAATTCACTTAATAATATTTACATTACAATTTAACAAGGTTAAATTCCACTTTCTGTATTGATTTTGCTATAAATACATTAAACTATTATGACTTATAAGAAATACTGTTTTTAAATTAAATTAAGGAATACATTGTTTTGGCTCTGTATGTAATTTTACAAAGTAACAATGAAAATACGGATAAAATTTGAGACAAAATATTGTTGAAAAATTAAGATTTCTAGTGTTTTCAAAAACTTGATCGCAATTTTATAGTTTTGTAAATTGGAAATAAATTTTTAAATTCTAAGATAGTAAGTCTTAGGTTAAAATTACAAAACGTATCTATACCTATTTATATTTGATTTAAAACCCGAATTAAAACACTGATGACATATTCTTTACTTGTAATTAATTCGTATATTTTTTCAAACAATAATTGTTTTGACTTTAAAATAGTATTGCGATTATTATATTTTAATTTTCACATCGCTGCAGTATCTAAGTTGTATTTAATGTTCTTACTTGTAAAGCTTTTAAATGTCAATCGAAAATAATAATTTGAATAATTTTTTTGTTTTCATTTTAAATATTACGTTGTTTTAAGGATTATGCTTAAAATTTTATTTTCACTACGTGAATTACGAAACTGATAATATATTTATTAGGTTTACAGTATTTTAAGCAGCTTTTAAATTATTAATACCCGATCTTTGTATTAACATTTCTGCTGCGCTGAAATTCAAGCACATTTCTTGCGATGAAGTTTTAGTTAACCAAATTTGTAAAATACATATATGCACGCCAGCAATTGTGCAATCTGTCTGGTGCGTCAGTGTCGATGTGAGTGTAAGAATTACAAAACGATTTATACAATTGATCAAGATTGAGCAACAGATAACAATTCAGTGCATTTACTGTTCACAAATTTTAAACAAAATATCACCACCTTTTATCAAAAATGTTGCCACAGTTACTCTCTAGTGATGTTATCATTCACTGAAGTTCGTATCTTAATCTTGATCATTAACAAATGCACTTGATGGAGGAATACCGCGCTCTGTAGCGGTGATGCAATTGAGCGAGTTCAAAACCAAAATTCTTAATTTTTTATTAGCATTATTGAAACAAAATGGTTTATATTTACTGACAGAAATATAATTAATGAATCATTACAAAGTTTGAAGAGTGATTGTCTATCAATTTGTAAAGAGTTATAACTTGTCAATTTTATTCTGTTTTTAAACATCATTAAAATTTTAAATTATTACCGTTTGTCATGTTCACATAAAAGCCATTTAGAGAAAAGTCTAATTCGTCCATTATTTTAATAGAATACTTTCCACTGATACTTTTGTATGCGTTGAGAAGTAGAAATTTAAAATGAATATTTAAATGTTTTTAATTCAATTGAAATTAAGGCTTTATTCACTGTATTCTGCAATATTAGCAGAGTGCTACCAATGGATAAGATTTCAATCCTTAACTAATTATTTTTATTTCAGTAATTTAGAATTACGGTTAGAAATAATTTGGAAGAGCTAATATTTTTCAGGTGGTAGTAACTATTTCTCTATCCTAACAAAGCAGCTGTGAAAAATGCATCGGAACGATGTATTTCCTCCTTTAAAATTTGATTATAACATATTATTCTAACATATAATATATTAATTACAATCAATCTGTAACAATTTTCCATTTAAGATATAAATCTAATTATAATAATATTTTGATGGCATTTTTTGGATTTTGTTTATTTTATCTGTGTAGTTTTTTATTGCTCAAAATATTTATTAATTAAATTATTGAAATGCATTTTAAGAAAAACAATATCATTATATACTATTGTAATACGTAAAATTTTATTATTTAATGTATAATATCTAATATAATTTGGAATACATGAATGCTAATGTAAATACATGTTTGGTGTTTATTCGCGTAGGTTATCGTAACGGTTTTTGTAAAAATTTGTTCAGTGTATGATTATATTATGTTAATATCTTTATAAATACCTTTCTCGCCATCAATATTGTTATTATTTAGAATTAAACTATCTGGATAAAATTGTTTAATCATTTATAAAATATAATTGTTAAAACAACGTGATTTATATCCTCTATTAATAAATGTATAGATAATATATATGTAGAATTTCAAAAATAATAATAGAAAAGGTTTATATCTATATATGAACATGATATTAATACGAAAATAATAGCTATTTTTAATTTATATCAAAATGAGGACATATTCCTGTTTACAACTAGCACGTGTATGCATAAGCTATCATGCTTACTATATAATATTAAACAAAATACATTTAATATTGAAATTTTAAAAATTGTCATATTTCGCAATGATATTGGTTTTCTTCAAAATATTACTTTTAATAATTTAATAAACACATAATTTTAAACTAAGTCACTATAAAAATTAAATAAACAAAAAATTGTAAAATATATAAATTCACCAAATTATACAAGAATTTTAACTTTTAAACGGATAATTTTTATGAATAATAAATAATATGCTTTGTATTTGAATAAAACAAATTTAGATTATCATTGTATGACAAGCAATCAGTTATATTGATAAATAATCTTTCATTAATTGCTGTAAAACTCTAATTCAAGTAATATTATTGGTTTGTAGCTTATATAATTATTTGCAAACTACTGAGAATTTATCAAGGAATATCTCGATCAAAAGAAAACGCTATATAATTTATTTTAAAAAGTGACGTTATGAAAATTTACAAAAATTCAATTTAAAAACAAAGTAATTCGTCTTTTCAAAATCCGCTGTGCAAAGTTTAACAATTGGTAAGCATGAAAAATACTGTGGAGAGAATAGCAATTACTGATGAAGATCGTAATATGTAGCTTGGTAAACTTGTTCTTATCGAACGGATCGTAAATCCCGCAGTCTCTTATTCGAAAGCCATTTCTTTATTTGTTTCGGCGTCAAAGAGGTCATTTTGCTTAGCATATCAATCTCCGTCCGATTTGCATAAGGGTAATTAATTTTCTTTAACAAAAAACTGTTGAGAATCTCAATCGTATCCCTGTCGAATTTACTAAATTTAACAATGAAATAATAAAATTACATAATAGTGATTCGTACTTTTGAGTTATGCGGCCTTTTCTGATAGTTAAATTTGGTTCATCTTTGCAAGTAGCGAAAGACACTAGAGCGCTGCGTTCAAGTCGGAAAGTTGCATCGGTAATAATGTTTTCTTTTTCGTTTGAATAACTGAAATTAAAATAAATAAAGGATTAGGTAAAATTAATTAAAAACAACTTGTGACATACCAATTGGTTTCTGTATTTGGCAATGATCCGTTTAGTATATAATCAATTGTAAAATTAGAAAATCTTCTATGGCGATGTGGATTAAACTTTTTGTTATTACAGTCGTGTAGTGTACACCTTTGAATGTAACGACTTTTGCAAATAATCGTGTTCTGTTTCTTTTTACGATACGATACCGGAGATCGAAGTTTACGGCTAGACGATCTGTCATCTATTAAGCTTTCATTGTGTTCTATATTATCAATTTTGCAGCTAATAAACAAAAATAAATTGATAAAATATTTAATTTGACTTTGGTTCATTTACCACTCTGCCACTGCCTCTTTCAATATGTTCTCGATTGAAAAATTGGTGTATCGTGTAGAACGATTTAATTGCAATACAAATGTATTTGTATCAACCATATGTCTCTATCCGAATATTCCAAATGTCAATATTAAATTATCTTCGCGAAAGTCTAAATTAGAACACAAAAACTTAACACCGTGATCAAAAATTTTCAAAACTATTATGGAATATCATTGTGTGTGTTTAAATCAAACGTGAGTTCTGTAAATATACATATTATAATGATCCCAACTTTACTTTGATATATTTCATAAATATAGTAAATTTTAACAGTTAAATTAAAAATATGCTTTTACCAAACTTTATTTGATTATTATATAATCTAAAGACATTTATATTACACATAAATTTTTTTATAATATTATTACACTTAAAATTTTGAATTATGTACTATTTGTTCTTTTGAAAATACTACTTCGTAAATATATTTTGTATAGCAATTTTAAAATAAGAATTTTAAATAAAAAATTACATAATATTTTTAGGTTGTATTTAAAAGTAGTTTTTAATTCTTTTTGATAACAAAACTACTTTATAGCAACTTTTATATTTCGAAATTTAAAATTTCCCAGCTCAACGTAGAGCTAATTAAAGTTGGCGTTTAAAGTCTAAAGAGATTCAAAAATACAAAGACAAAGTAGACACATAATATGTAAATTCAAAAAATGTTTATTCAGCGTTTTATTTTATTCGCTACCCGTCTATTTAGTATAAAAAACTGTTTAAAGCTATTTCTAAATTTAGCGATTTTAAGCAAATAAATATAAAAGATTATATTATTAATAATTTATTAAAATAAAAATATATGATATTTGATATGTGATCAATCATATTGATATATTATATTTCAAAGTAGAAGTTAAGAAATGTTGCACAATATCCATATTTTAAAACGAATACATTTAATATCCGAAATGTCACTTACTTTTCTATGCAATTACTGACTACTGTTCACAAAAGTTTAACTTCAACAATTTAAAATCCCAGTGATTTATATATATATATATCGTGGCCTTTACTTGACAATCAACAATCAAAATCTAGAATCGCAAAATCAACTAATCAAATTCGACTTTCGCAACATCATCACATATATTTCTGATTGGATCAAATATACAAAGTGTATTTCTGCTAGTATATTTTGCCTTTTTTTCCACAATACAATGACAGTGAATAAAACATTAATTATTTTATGAAAGAAAAATAAATTTTGTATTTCGTGAAAGATCAATTACATTTGCAATAAAATTGCATCAATTATTGAATTGCGAATTCAGATACATTGCAAATATTAAAACAGACAACCCAATATTGTCTAATAACTGAATAATGCACACAATAAATTGTTATACTGTATATACAAAAAAAGATAAGCAAGATTTTACAAATAAAAAAGGTTTTTAAATTATAAATGAAGAATAAAATTTGAATGTTCAAATTTTCTAGTAAAAATGAATTTTGTTACTCTTCGAAAGCATTGTTAAAAAGGTGTTCTTTTGTAAAAACTATTGTGTATATCAAGTAAAAAACATGTCGTTATAAAACCGCAAATAATTTTGATTTTATTATGAAAATAGAGTTAGATAAGACTTTGTAAATTAAATGCAAAAATCAGATAAGCTAACTGAATCTAACTGAGATGTTTTCGTGGTATTAATATAATAAATTTGCTTGCACAACATCTTTTAGCAAAATAAATTGCTTATCATCAAAAATCTTATTACCATATGAAGATTTATTTAATATTATTATATTAATGAGAATTTTTTAATATTTTATTTAGGTATGTTTTTAATCTTTATTAATATTTTGTAGATTTTCCCCCGTTATAATAAAAGAAATTTGCTTGATTTTCACTTAAATATTTAAACGAAAATGACTTCATGTTTTTATAAAATAAATTTTTTTGACATCTTTTTGCAAAACAAATTCCTTTTCATCAAAAATCTTATTATCATATGAAGATTTATTTAATATTATTATATTAATCAGAATTTTTTAATATTTTATTTAGGTATGTTTTTAATGTTTATAATATTTTGTAGATTTTTCCCAATTTAAAATAAAAGTAATTTGCATGATTTTCACTTAAATATTAAAACGGAAATGTCTTCATGTTTTTAATAAAATTAATTTGTTGACATCTTTTTTCAAAACAAATTGCTTGTCATCAAAAATCTTATTACCATGTTAAGATTTATTTAATATTATTTTATTAATAAGCATTTTTTAATATGTAATTTAGGTATGTTTTTAATCTTTATAATATTTTGTAGATTTTCCCCTGTTATAATAAAAGAAATTTGCTTGATTTTCACTTAAATATTTAAATGGAAATGTCTTCATGTTTAAAAAATATAAAAATTGTTGACATCTTTTACCAAAACAGATTGTTTATCATTTAAGATCTTAAGTTTATCTGAAGATTAATTTAATATTTTTACATAAAAAATATTTATATATTTATTTAGATAAATTTTAAATCTTCATAATATTTTGTAGATTGTCCCCCGATGTAAAAATCAAAGTAATTTGCTTGAATTTCACCTAAATAATTGAATAGTATATGTTTTCATGCTTTTAATATAATAAATATGTTTGCCTCGCTTAGCAAAATAAATTGCTTATCAATAAAAATCTTAGTACGGTCTGAAAATTAATTTAATATTTTTACATAAAATAAAAAGTATTTTTATATTTCATTTTTTATTTACAATCTTTATAATATTTTGAAGATTTCCCCCCGATGAAAAAATGTATGAAATTTGCTTGATTTTTACTTGAATTGTTGACAAGTACATCTTTTCGTGCTTTTAATATGATAAATTTGTTTGGATCTTGTAGCAAAATTAATCGCTTATCATTAATGATCTTATGTTGATGTGAAGATTAATTAAATATAATTTTTATTAAAATAACATTGAAATTTTCTTTTTATTTTATATTTTTTTTTCAATATGGCTTTTATCATAGATTACAAGACGTTTTGTAAAATCATGCAAAAAACGTTCTTATTTTTGAACACGTGATTTCAATAAATCGAATTCACTTAATAATATTTACATTACAATTTAACAAGGTTAAATTCCACTTTCTGTATTGATTTTGCTATAAATACATTAAACTATTATGACTTATAAGAAATACTGTTTTTAAATTAAATTAAGGAATACATTGTTTTGGCTCTGTATGTAATTTTACAAAGTAACAATGAAAATACGGATAAAATTTGAGACAAAATATTGTTGAAAAATTAAGATTTCTAGTGTTTTCAAAAACTTGATCGCAATTTTATAGTTTTGTAAATTGGAAATAAATTTTTAAATTCTAAGATAGTAAGTCTTAGGTTAAAATTACAAAACGTATCTATACCTATTTATATTTGATTTAAAACCCGAATTAAAACACTGATGACATATTCTTTACTTGTAATTAATTCGTATATTTTTTCAAACAATAATTGTTTTGACTTTAAAATAGTATTGCGATTATTATATTTTAATTTTCACATCGCTGCAGTATCTAAGTTGTATTTAATGTTCTTACTTGTAAAGCTTTTAAATGTCAATCGAAAATAATAATTTGAATAATTTTTTTGTTTTCATTTTAAATATTACGTTGTTTTAAGGATTATGCTTAAAATTTTATTTTCACTACGTGAATTACGAAACTGATAATATATTTATTAGGTTTACAGTATTTTAAGCAGCTTTTAAATTATTAATACCCGATCTTTGTATTAACATTTCTGCTGCGCTGAAATTCAAGCACATATCTTGCGATGAAGTTTTAGTTAAGCCAAATTTGTAAAAGTACATATATGCACGCCAGCAATTATGCAATCTGTAGAGTGATATCATCACTGGTCGTCAGTGTCGATGTGAGTGTAAGAATTACAAAACGATTTATACAATTGATCAAGATTGAGCAACAGATAACAATTCAGTGCATTTACTGTTCACAAATTTTAAACAAAATATCACCACCTTTTATCAAAAATGTTGCCACAGTTACTCTCTAGTGATGTTATCATTCACTGAAGTTCGTATCTTAATCTTGATCATTAACAAATGCACTTGATGGAGGAATACCGCGCTCTGTAGCGGTGATGCAATTGAGCGAGTTCAAAACCAAAATTCTTAATTTTTTATTAGCATTATTGAAACAAAATGGTTTATATTTACTGACAGAAATATAATTAATGAATCATTACAAAGTTTGAAGAGTGATTGTCTATCAATTTGTAAAGAGTTATAACTTGTCAATTTTATTCTGTTTTTAAACATCATTAAAATTTTAAATTATTACCGTTTGTCATGTTCACATAAAAGCCATTTAGAGAAAAGTCTAATTCGTCCATTATTTTAATAAAATACTTTCCACTGATACTTTTGTATGCGTTGAGAAGTAGAAATTTAAAATGAATATTTAAATGTTTTTAATTCAATTGAAATTAAGGCTTTATTCACTGTATTCTGCAATATTAGCAGAGTGCTACAAATGGATAAGATTTCA